>JABFQD010001293.1:0-18943 GCA_022817045.1 Psix sp. ZL-2020 | reverse complement strand
TTAAGATTAAACTTTCATAGTAAATTTTTATGCGATATCTTTATTAATAACATAAAAATAAAATTTTCTTCGTCATCATACGTGTGCATCATTTTTTTTTGCTTACGTATATTTAAGCACACAAAAACTGATTTCAGTAGTGTTAAAATGAATAATAGTATAAATTTCTCACTAAGGACGGAAATTTTACAATTCCTAATAAGTGAACGTTTCATCTTCAAATAAAAGTACTCGATTAGAAATTGTTTATTTTCGTCCTATGATGCATACGATATTTTATGACATAAAAGCAAAAAATGTAGTTTTTACTCGGTCACAAAACCTCAGAGTTCGAATTCTTACAAAAGTAAAAAAAAAAAAAAAATAAACATTACAATAAAAAGTGAAAAGCAAAGTTTTTGCTTCTACACTGGCAGAAAAATACAGACAAAAATTACCGTATTTGCATGGTAACCAGGAATAATTTCGTAACACAGTAAAATTTCACTCTGCTACGAAATCGTCCCTGATTACCCGGCAAAAACGGTAATTTTTATCTGTATTTTTCTTATTATGGAGCAAAATTGCGTTTTTCACGAATTTTTGGCATACACAATACACTTCATTATTCTTATTGATTATACATTCCTATCTTTTTATTATCATTATCATTGGATGCGTATTAGATTTACGTAGTTTGGTATTCATTTTAACTTCTCAAAAATACTTAAATATTTAATTAGATGTACTTAAAAGAATTCAATTTACATCACATGTCACATTCCAGTAAAATGTATATAACGTGTATGAATAACAACACATCAAATAATTTTCGATTCAATATAAATACCAAACTTTCTCGATATATATTTTTTTTAACATTTAATCATTGTATTCAGATTACGATATTTTTATGCGAAAAAACAATTTGTTTCTTCTGTATGAAATTAATTGTAAATATAGTTCGAATTAATAAAATAATTAGAGATGATGATTTATGATTGAATAAAACTGCTGATGCTCGAATCATTATAAATTCAACTCAACTATACGCGTATGTCCTCTCTTATTAAACAGCGATACATAACTGCACTGAGAGGAAAATATTGATAAAAATTACCGGTTTTTTCACGGTAATCAAGGATAATTTCGTAGCGGGGTAAAAACTCTTCTTAAATACCAAATTTTTGTTGTGAAATCTTACAAAAAGTAGGATATTTAACGGGAATTTATATTGTGTTTACGGAAATATTTATCGTTACGAAATTATCCCTGGTTATTGTGCAAAAATGATAATTTCTGTCTGTATTTACCGCTCACTGAGTATCAACGTTCACAATCAAATGCTTTTTGTATATAAATGTATAGTTACGTGCATATTGCTTTCTAAATGTTGCAAAAAAGCTTTAGCTTTTGGCAATTTACAAATTTGTAAATATACGTATTCACACGTATTAAATTATATTATTAATTTACAGTTTATGCATAAGATTATGATTTGACCAGAAAAGTTATTTTATTTTTCTTGCGCCACTTTTTATGTATAGTTTTTGTAATTCTCAACTTGGTCAATGTTAAGTAATGAGGCACAGCCAGTCATCGAAAGTCACGTCCGAAAAATTAATGATCAGTTTTATATTGATATTTCTAATCAAATAATAAACTTGTGTCATATATATTTTAAGTTTGTTTCAATTGTTAAAGTTTAATAAAAGTATACTCTAAAATGAACTCGAAAACATCAAAGGATAATCAAATAAATTTTTTAATAATACGTGAAATAGCCATTCAAATATCGATTTGAAAGTTATTTAAAAATTGTTTATCTTAAGGGATGGAACAAACCAGCGTCAAAGTGAGAAATAACAACAAAAATGATAAGAAGCATTAAATATAACATTAAATGAATGGAAATCTCAAAAGACAAAACTGTGTATGCAAACGTATGCATTTAGTTCATAGACCTAAATTGCGTATATTTTTATTAGGAGCAACGACACATCGTGTGTGCATGCACAGTGACACGCTGTGATAAACATTCGCGGGTGCATGTAAATAAAAGATGGAAAGAATACACATAAGAATTGTAAGGGCTAGATTTACGTTATCATTACGTGAAATTTTACTTTGAATCAACATATTCTGAACGAGCAACATACCATCAGCGTTAGGGTGAATTCAATGCAAAATATAAATATTCCGCAAAGGACACGAGCAGTAAATACAATTAAAATAGTAAATAGTGTGTGAGAATGAGGATTATTAGAGATTATTATCAAATTTTTGTAAATAACGGAAGAGTCATTAATAAAACAATAATTATGCAACTAACGATGTGTTTATTTGCGTCACTATCCCTTTTAATTATTTTAACATATTTTCCAATAAACAGGAGCGATATTCAATGGTTTATTCGAACGATATGTATTAAGCCTAAGTCGGTTCAAGAGAAAAGTCATGGTATAAATTCCGCTTCGTTACATCCGGATTTGATCTATCATTGCAATTGACGCAATCGCAGACGAATTAAAGGAGACCCATGGTAACACCCTATTCAGGACAACGGCTCCCTAGGGCGATATCTACATATTGGTTATTAAGGTAAGCTGATCTTCTCGTAGGTAAAGGTAACGTGTAATATTGCTCCCCAAACAAGGCGGAACGGATGTTGATGATAGATGTTACGTGTTATTGGATGTTTCAAAGGATCAAATTGCTTGTTTTATTGCGCAAAATTACTTTGAGGATTATCTTCATCAATTCGCCAATTTACTTTGTTCTTTCTGCATGCTACGTTTAAATACATGTTTTGAGCAACTACAAAACGGTTTTATAAAAATAAAAATTCCTTTTTTTATTATTTCTTAATACATAGCAAGACATTTTATTATTACTTAATAGTCATATTAAACTATTAATTGCCATTGAAAAAAGTGAATTTTGAAAATTAGTAAAAGCTTTTCAATTTTAATTACACTCAGTTTGAAATTTTAGATATATATTTTACAGTCATAGCGGCTACAAATATAAAAAAAAGAGAATATTGAAAATATTCCTAGTTGACAATATTTCTAGTCATCCATTGAAAATATTTCTAGTCATCACAAATAGCACTACTGCTGCAATTTAGTTTTCTCAATATATAAATTATAGCTACATATATATTTGAGAATCATTGAGTTTGAAGTAGGTGGAAGCTTGCATGATATTTGGTTTAGTTTCGGCATGGTATTGTGAGATGTAAATACACTACTCGTGTGGGAAAGATTTTGATAAATAAAAATAGAGTTTATGGGATCGTTAACCAATTCGTCGTCTGCGTATAATCGCATTAACCGAGAACAAATCGAAAACTGAATTTCGGACACGGTGGACCCCTTGGTCACGTGCTGCTGTCAGCGACACATATTATATAATATAGGAATGGTAGGTAGCGAATAGGTGTAGATATAAGCATCTCGCGCGGCAGTTAATAAATATGATAATGGCGAGGCAGAACTAGGGGGTGATGGCGTATCAGAGTATAAGAGTGACCAGCGTTAAGGTCGAGCTGTCATTGTCAGACACCCTCGTATGTCATGGGGCACGACACCCTTTGCAATTTCACACCATAAAGTAATGCGTGCGAATAAGTGCGACCATGCTACCATCTCTCTGTCGACTACCGGCTGTTATAACCAACCGCTTGCCGAAAATCTGTATTCTCTGGTAATCGTTGTTTTATTCGAGGTTCAAAAAAGATGACAAACGGATCTTTTTCTTTAGGATATATCCCTAAAGGGAAGATATTTAGATATGACATAAAATCATTCGTCTTTTTAACTTGCAGTGTAAGGAAACTGAAATTTTAGATCTAGAGTATATCATTTTTATATTACATCTATTTGAATTTAAAATTGTTTTTTATTTTATTATAAATTGATTGATTATTAGTAAATATACAAAATTATACAAAAAATATTTAACATTATCAACGCTTCAAAAGTACTTATTATACTTTTAAATTTCTGTGTATTTAAATCTTTCATTTACGTGAAAAAATGGCAAGTTATTTATTAAGTATGTTTATGTAATTTAGACAAATGAATCTAAACTGAAATAAATTTCAAATAGTTGATTTAATTTAGTAGTTAAAGAAATTTTACAATATAAAAAGTAAAGTATTAAAGTAATACAATTAGATGAATAATTTATAAAATTGCGTGATCGTAAATTAAATCATCATGATCTGCTTATATTTTATAATCATATATGATATTGATAAATATACAACCAGCAATTATTTAATGTCTAATAATAGTTCAAGGTTTAAGGTTTATTTGGATAAAATTTATTTTATTAAACAAATTTTATTTGTAAATAGAATTATTTATATCTATGAATTAATTACTTAAACAATGTTAGCTGTAGTCTGATAATTTTAATATACATTACTTATTTATAATATCAGCAACTTTAAAGAATCGTTTCTAATTACGAAACGTCTATATGTTACAAATAGCACTGTAAATTATGTAATAATATAAAAAATTGATTTTTTGTCATTTTTTTCATCCTATAAAAGAAAATTTCAGTTAATTATATTTTCTATTCTCTTAAAAATTCTCTTAAAAGTTCTTATAAAAGAACAATCATTCAAATAAATTATATTAAAAGTTACAAGTTAAAATAAAATAACAGAATAACAAACATATAGGGTTTAATTATTGCCATTGAATATATACTAATGTGCAACATTTCATAAAATTAGAGTTGATTCAATATTATATATAATAAACATTTTATCTTCATTTCATTAATATTTTTTATGTATTTTAACACTACAAGTATACTATATAGTATATATTATGAAATACTTATATGGAATATGCAATGCATATTAAATTTACAATGCGTAAAAATATGACTTTAGTAATTATTACGAATAACTATAATTTCGCACTAGGTTTTGTTTTATAAAATATAAATATTGTATGAAGTATACATGGAGTGAATGAATAAGTTGAATGTAGAATTCTTTTTCAATTCACGAAATTATTGAATTAATTTTTTTATTGTAAAAGTTGTTCAATGTGTGTATACACAAAAATATGAATGAATCAAAAACAAAAACCTATTAGTGATTAAAACATTTTTATATCCAGAACGATTGCAAATTCATAGCAGAATCATCGTCTTCAATTCATTCATGACTACCAGCGAATGAAATTATGGGGCTGCGTCGTCATGATAATCTAAGACGTCGGGGGCGGAAAAGGAAGTCCTTGGCGCGGTGATTCGTGGTGTTGTGTCTCCTTCGAGAGGGAGCCCTATAATTTATTGCAAAGGGTTGTCTTGTTTGCATAGCAAGAGTCAAGTATAACATCATTCGTCATTCATGAGCTCATACATTACCGGAATTCGTCTGAACTGCGCTTAAAGCGGTTCTGTGTATAAATGCACATAGCATGATAATGTAAATTATATTTAATTACAAATTATGTTCATTAATGCCTACGCAATTTTGTTTTCCTAATAGTAAAAATTGTAAAAAAAAAAAACCTCAAATACAATTTTTTTAGGTTCATAATTTTTTTCTGTTTGCCTTTTTTTATTATTCCATTAAAATATTACTTCTTTATATTTCATTTATAAAAGTTTATTTAACACAATTTTACTATATATTTATAGGCAAATTTTATAAAACAGTTTACTTTAATCATTAACAGTATCTTACATCAAATTTCCAGCTTTCAATTACAGTATTTTTATCGAATTGATTAATTAATTAATATATACATAAATTGTTTTTTATTTTATTATAAATTGATTGATTATTAGTAAATATACAAAATTATATAAAAAATATTCAACGTTATTAACGTTACAAAAGTACTTATTTTTACATTTGTGTGCACTTAAATCTTTCATTTACATGAAAACATATTTATATGTATATACAAAAAAATTTGATAATAGTATTATAACATATACATTAGCAGATGTTGTATCTACAAAAGATGAAACATGAATATTGTGTATTTGTATAGCGATCAGAATGATTTTGAAACGAACAAAAACTTGTTGAAGCAATAATTGCGTGATCTTCAATAGTATAGAATGTTCATGCATATCCTACAATAATTAATTCAATATTGCATTTGTGCGTGAATTCCTTGAAGTACACGCATTCCATAACGCCGTTGTGCGACGGTCAAACGTCACACTAGAGCTCAAAGCATTCCAATCGAGATAACCTGAGTAGATATAGCTACTTGACAGGTTAGAAACGTAATTGCATATAACTTTGCTTAAGGAATTTATACACGATTAGAGTAACTCATGACGTTTAAGTACTTATTTGTTAATCTCACGAGTGATTGAAATATTTGTGAAAATGTTTGGACTTTCATATCGCAAAACGAAAACATTGTAATTGTAAATTACAAAAAGTTATCTCGAGTATTTATTCAAGACCGACCATGCACTTTGAATGTAAAGTAAGCATCGTGCTAATTTATTGAACATATAAGCGTAATGGAAGTAGCTTTTCAAATATTTCTAAGTGACTGGAGTTATTTGAAATTTGATATGCAAGAGCTTTATTTTTAAGCATTCACAGGATGTAATTGAAGAACTCTCAGATATGTGAATGCCAAAAATTTAGTTAAACATTCTTATGCAACATAATACGACATACATCAGTGAAAACAAAATTAATTAAAATAATTAGACTACTGTTCCAACAGAGAAATCACGTGTTTCGTCAGAAGTCAGACAGTTGCGATTAAGAATTTTCAGTTCTTCAAGATGTACTTGGGTTAAGTTATTTTTGCAAGCTTATTAAGAAAGTGCGACTTCTTTTGATGTCATGCGCTATTTATAATTATGAAGATTATTACGTGACGAAAAATTTCGTGGTTTTTTAGGAATGCATAAAAAAAAAGTATAGTTTTCACGTCAACTAAAACTTGGCTGACTAAATCTTGATTTAAATAGGGTAATAATGAAAAGGATATACAATTGTATATGTAAATTTATAATTAATTCATTAAAGGTAATGCTATTTAGTTCTAGAAAAATAGAAACTATAATTTAAACGTTTATTCTTTTTAAATTATTTACAATAATTATTATATCATCATTTAACATATAACCATATAATAATATATAGTTACATTACAAAATATATTTTTTATACTTTTTTTAAAATATAAAAATTTTAAAACAGGAATATATATATGATATCATAAGATAATTTGAATTCGTATTTGTGTTGATATGTATGTACAAATTATTCTAAAACATTTTACAAGGTTTCAAACTATAGGTTTTCATTATTTTATTCTGTTGTCAAATCGTATTGTACTTAATAAGTTTGAATCCAATGGTATACCAATAGATTTGACGTTATAAACGAAAACCTTGTAACGTTAAAAACTCTAACGTCTGGAAATGAAAATATAAACATTAATGTTTTAAATATTGAATTATAAACTTTTAGTTACTTTTAAAGATTAAATTTATGTAATTTTTTCACTTATATATCAAAAATAAAAATAATGTAGAAATTATATTAAACAATATTTTAAAAATCCAAAATGTTTTCATTCTTTATTCTACTAAAAATATATAAGATTTACACATCGCATACATAAAGAAATACATAAGCACATGAACCAGGAAACTGTCAAACTAATGAATATTCGAAATTTAACCCAAATCAAAATAAATGAACTTTTATTCAGATTTCGTCAAATTCCAGAATAGAAAAATTATCACTAACACTTTTCTTTCGGTCTCAATTATTTTCTTTGAAAAAATTTCTTCAAATAATATTGAACTGAAGGTATTAACATCATTAACACTCAGATTAACTGCTTCTTTTACATTTTAACAAATATTTTTTTATAAAATGTGAACAATATTTTCTCAAACCGTATATATCGAAGCGCATAAATATACATTTACAACTAATCTATAGTCAATAACATCAGTTTCACGGTGTACTGTAAAACAGTTTTGCAACCCACACTAAATCCTCGAAGAAAAATGAAATTCCTCAATAATAGCAAACCTTCCGATATTAAAATATTTCTATATATCACTATACAAATTCACAATGTAAAGTATATTCTGTATCATCGTAGGTAAAAAAAATATCACTGACTCTTTCACTCAGTTAAAAATGTTGGTGAAAACAGTTACTCTTGTGCGAAGTTTCCACTCATATTCAAAATTCAACATATATACTTGTGACCATAAGTTCTTTTCGGCTTGTATTGTTGGCAAAAACCATGATTTACAGTGAGCGAACAATTAAAGGCACGATATCTGAGGAAATGTGGTCAGTGTGCAAAAAGGCCACGGCAAACTGCAGGTCGCGCGTCTTGCGGTCAGCGACGCAGACGTTCGGCGTAACTGCGCGATAGCCTGAAGAAATCATTGGTATCGCTATGTTTTACGAAATCACAGTAGGGGGCGTGCGTGTCTTCGTCGCACTACCCCTACCCCGCGCCCCTCGTGGCGGTCACAACTACACATGCAATCGCGAGTTCACGGATAAACCAACACTGTGATAGCTCCGGAATGCAGATGTGGCGAACGACGGGGGCAAGGGGAGCTCGACGGTGGTTAAGTCGACACGCCCCCAGATCTCGCAGCGCCGCCCCGCAAACTCCACCCATTAAGTAGCGAATCCTGTTAATGGTATTTGCGTACGTTGAAATTGTGAAAAGACGCGGATGGAAATAAAAGACGCCAATGAAAGGATCATTGGCTGACGTTGCTTTTCTTCGGGATTTGTTAATCTTGATTTTTCCAGATCGCCGATAAGGTCGTACGAATTAGTTCGTTATTTGGACTAAGGTGAATCGGTAATTCGATTAAGTCATGATTTCCCTCCAACTCAGTCAATATCCGAGTTTTAACTTGATGACTGTAGAACTTTTTGTTCAGAGGTGCTCTTCCCATCGATCCATCTGAAGTTGATAAAAATTAACACAAGTTTAATGAACAATTCAAAGATTTTGACTACTAACTTTATGTATAATAAGAACAAATTCATAGCAATATATTAAAATTATATAACAATTCATTATGATAGAACAATTTTTTTTATAATAATAGAAAAATGTTATACAATGATGTGATTTGATCTGTGTCAACATTTTTATTATATCACCTTTATACTATAGGTATTTTTTCTAACTATGAATACGAAAAGTTTTATACATTAATACAATTATCAATATGCAGTTACATTAATGTACTATAACTAGGCAATAATTTGGAAAAAATAAACTTGAGAAAAATTACTATTTTACATTTTAATTCTAACTTTGAATATAGACTGGATGAGTAAAAAAAAGAAAAATTACTACAATTTATGTATGCTCATTTTAAGAAGAAGTTTATTATTGTGAATTTGTATTTCTCACAATAAAAAAAGGATGAACGTATATATTGCAAGATGAATATAAAAAACATCAGTCATCAGACTGGTCGTCTAAAACAAAAAAGCAGACCCCTGATCGGCTTATCTTAACGAATAACACATTATAAAAACATTTCCGAACGTACGCTGTAAGTCCGACTTTCCGACCGTTATAAAAATTTGTCGCTTTTGTTTCGGTCGCACACACGGCAAAATCAGTTCGCTTCGAGCGGACACAAAAGCTACGCGAAATATCTAACGAGCACTTAAGTGCCGACGGTTAAATTTAAAAATGTCATAAGATGGCATTGTACCGTGGCAGCAGCAGCCACTCATCGGTCCGTTGACGTGTACACGATTGTATATTGTTTACGAGGAAAGGCCTAAAGAAACGGTCAAGGGGGAGGGGGTCAACTATAGCTTTTGCATTTACATTCGGTCTTTGACTTTTTTGTACTCTAAACAAACTTTTCTCTTATCATTCCAAAACATTAAATCTTGTGTTTTTAATCATTTTTATGACTTCTTAACAGAGATTTAAAATTAATGTAAATGAAATAATGACCAAAAATATGTCTTTTTACATTCTTTTAATATACACAAAAACCATATCAAAAACCATAATTAACAATATAAAACCTAAATTTTATAAAACAATTAACTGATATTTAAACAAATAAAAAAATTGTATAATGGTAAAGAAAAACGTTACAAAGCGTTAGTTCAATGAAGAGACTCAATCATTGATTTGTCAATTATATACATGTAGACGCACAAGACGACTGGGTGCGATTCGATTTGAGTGAGTTTCCCACACAGGTCGGACCCACCGCGGGAATACTTGTCGCCCGTCGGAATGTTCACTGCAGAAGTCATCGATGATGTTTCCGCGAGACTGGCCGAAGTCAAGAAAAGACATCGCCGTCGCAGGAGGTCCGATTTGTCGCACGGGGGGCCGATGAAGTATCGGGGCCTGCGGGATATTATCGACGCCCGGGTGCCCAACGCGGGAACGATCACGGGGGGTCCTATCGCGTCATCGGTCCAGGCCCAACGCCCAAGACAATGTGCCAACTAATGCGCGCAAGCGATGCACCGGAATAAATGTTGAGGGCCCTCACGTGCGCTCCGTCTTCGACTAATGCGCCGCGTGAGTCTTTCGACCGCCCTTACAATTCCACTGCTCGTCTTCGCTATTCATACGTGTCACGATCAGCTTCGGCATTAACGTTGTATGGCGGTTTCGCAAGTCACAATTTTGCGTTGAGAAAAACATCTAGAATGATCTCATTTCCGCTACACTCCACTTTTTTCTTCTGTATTAGACTTTATTAAATTTAGAATTCATATTACACTTTTTTCATAACTATAATTTTAAGTTTTTTAAGATACTATTAGTGTGACAATAAGTATAATTTTTATAAAATCTATCATTTTTAAAATTCTTATATAATAAGTAAATAGATTGAAAAATTATTTTGAAATTGAAGTATACTTATATTTATTAAATAACTATGCATAATATAAATTATTAATTACTTTTCATATATAATTAAACAAATTATTATTCTCAGTATGTAAATGAAAAATTATGTTAATTAAGTTCATTTTAGAATATTTTGAAATCACAGTTATCCACGTTAATATAAGTTGAAGCATTTTTGTTTCAAAATTTCTCGAAAATATGATTCATTAACACAATTTTTAAATCTTAATTATGAATACAACTTTCGAAGTACGCAAAATATACAGTCTAAATTTTACGGGATGTATATGTAATTTTTCAGTACAATTCTACAAATAATTTAATGACGTTTGTTGAATGTAAAATAATTATATAACTATATATGTTTCCATTAAGAAAGATTAACATTATTCTTTTAATAGTATCATTTACCTCTTTTAATTATAGAATTACAATGTTAAATAATTGCACACACATTAGATGTTTTTAAAAATTAAAATCAGTACCATAAGCGTTTTACTGTAATTAAATTTATCAAACAGTAAAACTTCTTAAATTAGATTAAATTTAAAAGCTTTTTATTTAATATTGACCAGCAGAAGTATTATTCTTGGTCGCAATCATATATAAGAAAAATCTTTCATAAAAATTATAGAATTGAAGAGGGTGAAATTATAAGTATACGAGGCTCAAACAAGAAGAAGGAAAGGTAGATGGAAAAAGGAGTGTGAGTATACATCAAGAGAGACTTAACCTTTAACCCTCTATTCCTCGTCGTTCGATGAGGGAAACTCTCGCGCCTAAGTTGTACTCTAACGGATATGCCCATAGTGAATATATTTCAGCGAGATCGATGACGTGAACAACGTTGTTGAATATGCATAATACTGCATTCATTTATTAATTAGCAATTCATCAATTAAAGATGAATTAATTTCATATACGACGTAGTATACAATGTTATAAATAAAATGGAAGCATTATAAATGATATTATGTGATTTCTTACAATTTAATGTTTAAACTCAAATAAATTGAAAATTGTTCAAAAAATATACATAAATAAACTTAATTAAACAAAAGCTCATATTAGATGTAAATCCTTGCTTATTGCAAACAATTTTTGTCTGCTCAAATTTAGTATTAATCAACTCTTCATAAAATAATGACAGAATATAAAAGTTAGCAGAGTTAAAAAAAAACACCATGTCATCTTAAAAACTTGTAATTAGATTTATAGGTAAAACAGCATCAAATTGATAATACATATATTGCTCATACAGTCGAATGGGATTTTATTCAACTCAAAGAACAAATAATAATTTTTGAAATTTAAATGACAAAAAGTTATATCGACGTGGTCTTTCAAACTATGCCAGAAACGGGAGATATGCAATGCGTTATTCAAGAGAGAACGAGGGTTATATTCCACCGTCGGAAATACGAGAGGGTAGCGATCGAGCACTTGAGCACGAGTCGCGTAGGTTGAGAAGAAATGCGGGGAGAACAATGGACAGAGGTAACCAGGAGCTGGTGCTGCGTCATCCCGGTGTCTGCACCCATCTCGTCTCCAAAGACGTGCTGGTAACGAGGTACGCGTCAAACGGGTTTTACCACGGAAAAGACCACCTACTATTACAAATATCACAGAATACCTACTTCAGCTTTTTCTCTTCAGTAGATCCCACAGCGTTGCAAGTAAACTATTGATTTTTTTTTTAAACAATGTTATCCAATAAGTTTATATAAATACCATCATTCATTTAATGTCTAACTTTTTTTCAATATAAGTACTATTGAGTACAAAATTTAACCCAAGGATTTGAAGAGTATGTGTTTTGGATATGTTTTCTTTCAAACAGATTTCCGAATTCATAGTTGCAAAATAATACGATTGTAAAGAGATGAAATGTATTACAATTAATTTAATTGCGGTAAATGGAATTAATTTGAAACATGAATTTAGGTGAATTTAGGTGAATCTTAAGTTCTATTAGACTTCTAAGCTTTATTTAATGTTCTATTATCACACGATATCAAACTATAATTATATTAAATCACGCAATGAGTATATTCAGAACCAATAAATAAATATACAATATGCATACTGTTGATTGATAGATTTTTATAAAACTACATAATATTATCTTTTTTGAATATCTCAGCAATAATTTAAGGATATAATATTCATGATATAGGAATTAATATTCAAAATTATAATTAATAATTCAAAGTTAAAAAATAATAATAAATTTTCATAATGACCATGCATCAGGTGGTTCTATGTAAATAATTAAAAAAAAACAGTTTAATAATATTTATTTACTTATTTGGTAAAATTTCTTTATTTTTTAAGCGTATTTAACTATGTTCAATTGGATATCAAATTACATTGACATTATAATAAACTATGAATATAATTTTATAATACTAGATTATTATGGGCGCTCATGCGCTTATTTGATTTTCTAAATTTACATCTTCATAATAGCAATAACATAATTCAGACCGGTTATATAAATTTTACGTAGCATATAATACGTACTTTCGAATAATATAAATCTCCTTATGATTCTGAAAACAACATAGCTAATATATATAGCAAAATTGTTTGTGTTATAGATGTTCAATTAATGAAATTTTATTTTCTCCGGGAAAGATGTGAAATGATACCTTTTATTACCGCATGAGAGTAAAACGATATTTTACTTTGTAGCTGCTCATAGTAAAACTGTTTCCCTTGCATTCGTATCATAAAATATCATTTGTACAAAAGCACTTGATCAACAATTTCAAATGCTTTCTAAACTACAATTTTGAATCGATCTAAAAATACATTTGTTGGCAATCATCCGCTTTTCTATCTTAAAAAACTTTACTAAATGCTATCACAATATATTAATGTCTAAATTTGAAATAACGGCTAGCTAAAATTTACTGCAAAAATAAATATGAATTATCAAAATTCTTAGTAATCCATAATATAATGGCCAATATAAATTCACATTACTTTACATTAATAAAACCATAATAACTTTAATTCTACAAAAAGGTTTTCTTGTTTAAATTTGCGTCAAATGAAAAAGAAAGAAAATTCTGCTTTTGGCTTTGATTTTTAGATTTACTGACTTCAATGCTGATTTAATTAACAATTTTTTTAGTATCTATATCAAATTGCATTTTATTTATATTTGAAAATATCTTAAATATTCTTTCAAAGTGAAATATTAAATGATTATCTGTCGAACTGAACTGTCGGTCAGATAGTTCATTTTACGTAAGTGTATCCTTATGGATGAAATAATATTTTAACTCAATTACTCCAAAATACTATGTTCTATTAAGAAATTCTATTTGAAATTCTTTTTCATTGATATGTAAAATATTTTTCATACAATAATAAATTATATATTTTTAACATGAATACATTTTACAACATATGAAAATTAATTTGAAATACTTTTATTTTGTATTAACCTATTTATTAAATGAAGTCAAACAAATCAAATATATTTTTTAAATTCGCATTAATTACAAGATGAAAAAAACGTTTTGAATGTATAATTTAAATTTATATACTGTTATGATTCGTAATATTTACCAACATTTTCTTTAAAATTAAATAGAATTTTTATGCGATATATATCCATAAAGATATAAAATTTTTAATTTAAAATCAACTTAAAAATATTTTTTAATCATTTATTGACGTTTTTTTAATTTCTATTTTTATTTTTTAATCGTGCACAAACGCTAATATTATCAACCTGTGTTAAAAATGTCCGATTACAATTCACAAAATAAATTTTATAATCGTACCTGCAAAATTGCCCAACGTGTTAAAAGCCAATTTCATATTTATTATACAATTTTTTCACTATAGATCCTCATCACAACTTTATTTTTTCATGTTCATACATCGTTAGCATATGATATATCGTTCATATATCGTTTTATATATATATATATGTATAACGTATATATTTTATTCGAGTTAGAAAATTCTGTTTCTTCTGTCGTTTTAGGAAAAAGTTAAAAATATTTGATCATATTATTGTATACTTTTTCTACTCACAAAGCAATTTTAATAAAAATTATTAAAAACATAACATACAAAATTCTTTTTACTCGTTTAATTATAAATAATTATTTCAAATTGATAAATAACAAATATTTCCTGTACTTTCAATTACACGATTTTTTATAAAATATTTTGCTGCAAAATTAAATGAAGTTGGTTTATTTGGTTAAAAAAGAAAAAAGAGATTTCAGTCATATGGAGTTTTTCTAATCATCGTATGTATATTTTTCACACAATGACAAAAACGTTGAAATTTATTCTGTAAGATTTAATGATAAAAAAATGATCTTAATTAACAAAAAAATTACTTAATATGCTTTACTGAAAATCACAATATAAGAATATATTTACAATAATTTCGCAAACATTTAAAGCGGTAGTCAGAGAGGCTTTGTATCACTTATATAAAAATTATCAATATAGTTAAACTATTTTTACCTTGAAAGAAAAAATACAGACAAAAATTACCATTTTTATATAGCAATCAATAGTAATCAATTTCATATCATGGTAAAAATGCCTATAATAAAAATTTACCCAATTTTTTCAAGGATTTTGGTATGTATCGGAAATTTTCATAGTGCTACGAAGTTTCCTCCGGTCAGTATGCAAAAACGATAATTTTTGTCTTTATTTTTCTATCAGTACAAAACACGCATGAAAAACGTTCTGTATATGAAAGGGAAACATTGAAGGTTCATTTACAAGAACATTACAATGTTCATTGAAACATTATTAAGTATTTCTTTTTCAAATTTGTCTTTGACAAATATTCTGAACTGTACTGAACAGAAGTTTAAAAAAGTATGAGAATACAAAATAAACAGAATCAAGAACAAAATCATCTTTGATTTTTTACATTTTGACTTAGTATAGGTAAATATAATGAACTCCAATTTAATATTTTTTATAAAGTCCAGTTAATGTAAAAATTAAAGTAGAGAACTAGTATGCATTCTAATATAAAATTCAAATTTCATATTCCATAAAAAGAACAAAATATTACGTAAGACGAATTTTGAGATTGCTTTTATAAGTATTATATATGTACACCTCATATTTCGCGTACACATAATAACAAGAAAGTTATATGTAATGAAACATAGTACATATAGCGCTTTGAAAAGTGTACAATGAAAAATTAAGGCCCGCGTAGGACGAAGGTAAAGGTATGGTGTACGTAAGTTTAAAGGTATGTATAGGTATATGAAGCAGGCAAGCACCCGTATTTGTAAACGCATTACGCGCATGCAAGCGCGCTACGAAACACTCGATGAGATGTGAGGGCTGTATTGTGTTCTGTCGACAGGAACAAAAAGAGAGAACGAGAAAGCGACGAGACCGCAACTACTTGCGGGGATGTAGTAGATCCCGTCGCGGATAGCGCTTTATTTCATCAAAAGCAAGGGAGCCAAACCGAGATAACATAGAAAAGAGTACTTGCTTGGAGCACCAATGGCATGCATGTAGTTTGTTCAATGATCCGAAATCATACACACGTAGAGGCACATCTCAACTTTGTCGACATTGCGCATTGCGCTCGCCTTGTCTTCTGACTAAAACCGGCCCTTCATCGTTTGCATATCGATGCTCTTTAATCATCAATCAATTACTGCTCAAGCAGTTCAAGAGAGTCTCATTCGTTTATTCGATTGTCATTCGAGAGTGACCAAGGCTAAATATTGTTGAAGGCATAGTTACTCTTCTCGGATTAATATTTAAAGTAACTTCATTTCATGACTATTCACCTTCTTGAAGTATATTAGGGATAATTTAATCAGGATATATAACGCGGAAACATTGAGAACTTAATAATAATGTATAGATCAAGAACAATAGCAATTTATAATATTATATAAAAGTCAAATTGGTTCGGTCTAGCTACTCGACTTCATATTTCATATACTAATAAATATAAATATATAATCTTAAAAAGTAATTAGGCATGCAATGGTCTATAGCTGTTGCGTTAAATGTAATAACATAAGGTAAGAAACAAAGGGAAAATTTTTCTTTATTTTAAACAAGGAATAATTTTCATTCAATACAACATTTATTAAGTTCGCTGGAAAATTGGTAACTTTGGATTAATATTTAATTAATAAATGACTTATATCAAACGTTCTGCTTAATAACTCTTAATCATGATATAATGATATTATATGAAGTGTATATTGAAATTGCATGTACTAATAACTAGTATTAGAAACTGATTTCTTATTCTTTATATGAATAGTCAAAACGTTATTCGGTTTGGCGTTAACTATTGTCATATTAAATTATAAATATTATATGAATTTTTATAATTTATAAGCATTTTAATTCTTTGTTATAATTATAAACATTAGATAAAATAATTGTATATAAAGAAATAGATTTATCAAAGGTATGTACTATATAAGAATGAGCATCTTTTTATAGTTTCAAATAAAACAATACGTACATTTATTTTCTTAAACAGAAGTCAACTGATTTATATTTCTGACATAAAGTTTTATAATAAATTCTGTAGTTCGTAACTACAGCATCTTAAATGTAATTATATTTTTGTTGAAATATTTGGGTGTATTGAAATAAATTACAATAAGCAAATTTATGTTCACATGAAACTAAAATTAAAATTATTGATTGAGGCAATCAAATTTTAACTATAAATAAATACTATTTTTTTACTATTATATGTTGATATAAATCATATATTTTATTTTGTAAGTATATAATATACCCCAAATGTTACACGGAGAGGAAAAAAATTAATACTATAAATAATAATATAACATTGAATATTAATGTGTAATTATACTTTAATATTAACTAATATGACAATTTTTATATTTCAAAAGTAATTTTTTTATCAAATTCGTTTATTTTTCTTAATATTGGTAAAAATAATTATCACTGAATTCCTAAAAAAAATACTCATCATTTGACTAATTTTTACCGAAATTTAAAATAACACCTTTTTGCTATAGCTTAGATAAATGTTTACCCATTATGATTAAAATTAATAATTACTAAACAATTTTTTCTCTCCATGTATAATTATCTTTATTATTTTTAATTATGCCTTAAATGTTATCATGGCCCTACGAAGGTAATATAATGCTTGCACTTCGATTTTAAAGTGTTTTTTACACTAGTGCATATACAAGCATTGGTCCACACGTGCAAAAACGTCCAAACAAAGTGCGCATGCACGAATATTGCTTGTCTGAAATAAGATATTTGTACACAGTAAACACTTAAAAAATGTAGCGTTTTGCTTTTACGTGTTATAGGAAAATAGCATATTTTGTATTTAGAATGTACCTCCACCCGTCGTACAAATAGTGCTTTACGATCATGTTGACAACTTCAGTTGGGACCGTAAGTTACTTACAATACAAGTAACGTTAGTCGCAAGTATCATTAGTCACTTACTGTCTCAACTAAAGTTGTCGAAAAATGTAAACAGTTGTTTTAGATCATAGAATAACATTTCTATAAATGATATACATGAGATTGAAAAGTGAATGTTTAAACATAGGAATGTAAATTTTTTCAAATTATCAAAGCAAGTTTTTTGCGTGTGATACAAAATGGAACATTTCTTAGAATATTCTTTTTAAGTATTTGAATCTTTTATTGCAGTTAAATTTTTTTTTCGATAGTATATAGTAAAACAAAAAAATTAATATATTAAGCTGAATGTCAAATTTATTATCCATTAATAATATCCATATAATGATAAATTGTATATGTATATGTAAAATATAACTATAAAAAGTGAGCAAATGATTGAGGTTCAAATTAAGCAAGTTTCATATCAAATCATTATTCCCGTCAATCATCGTGTCTAATTTATCAAATCA
The DNA here is from genome assembly GCA_022817045.1 of Psix sp. ZL-2020. Taxonomy (NCBI): domain Eukaryota; kingdom Metazoa; phylum Arthropoda; class Insecta; order Hymenoptera; family Scelionidae; genus Psix; species Psix sp. ZL-2020. The sequence continues at coordinate 153 of JABFQD010001293.1, read as the reverse complement.
TGAAACACAGCCGTCTAAGTACGCCTTCTTAGCTCGTTAATTAACGAAGCAATAATTGATCATTAAAACCCGCATGAAGTATTCGATTTTCTCTCCAGCAAAATAAAGTGACATTCAAGCCGATACTTCCTACAACCCGCATTTTGTAAAATT
>JABFQD010001292.1:0-18963 GCA_022817045.1 Psix sp. ZL-2020 | reverse complement strand
ATAAAATTACATTTTTTAAATTATTTCAATTAATCTTTGTTAATATTTAGACGTTGATGTTAAAATTATAGCTAAAGAAAACTGTTTTTAAATTTATTCAATTATAACAATTCAAATGGTTTTTACTGTATTCTTTTCTAATTTATTTTCATAAATAAATTTACAGATTTCACTCTTATATCGTAGCACTTGAACGAACGAGTTTCACTGAAACGTGATTCTATAATCATATATAGAAAAATCGAGTATATATATTTCGATTCTGTTATATTATAAGTTATTTGTTGAAATACACTCAAGTCTCGTTTCATGTATGGATCTCGTTTTATTTGATCTGTTTACACAATGCCAGCAGTGCTTGGTTTTTATACAAATCGTGTTCTTTTAAATGATTTGTGTCATTTTTATATGTTATTGTTAGTTTAAAATTGTAATTTCATTGTAAAACATATTAATTTGAAAAAAAAAAAAAATATAGAAAAAAGTTTCCAGTGAAGATATATTATCTTGTTAGAAAAAAAATGAAAATTCTTGGTGCTCTAAAATGTAGAAAAAGATCTTAAGTTATGAAATAATTCAAAAATTACGAAACAATTTTAATATGTATAATGACTAAGGTTTAAACTTCTGTAACAAATGTTTCTCGTTTTTTAACACCTAAATTACATTAGTTTTCTGTAGCAATGCTTTACGACATCATCTGATTAAGCCTATGTTAGTAAAGTAAAATACGTTTTTCCAAAGTTACGTATATTTTACGTTCCAAAAAAGAAAACATATTGTTTCGTTCCTGAAAGGCTACCAACTACTTGTTTTGTTTTTGAGGGATGTAAAATAAATGTCTAATACCCTGCGCGAAAAAAATATTAATTACAATGCAATACTAGTAATATGTGCGGTAAATTCAAAAGTTTTTTCATTCGCGACGAGAAAAGTTATTACTGTCAAAATGACTGAATTGAAAGCAATTTTGTTGTTTAAGAATGCACCAGGTCATGCTCAAGATTTGTCTTACTCAAATGTTGAAGTTTATAATTTACGCCGGACAAACAAATCTCTTATTAAACCTTCAAATCATAGGGATTATTGTAAAATTTAAGAATTTTCAAAACAACCGCAACAATTGCATTAGCGTTTAAGAATCGTGGAAACTTTATACCAACACGGTTTTATATAGTATTTTTTCCCCGGAATTGAACTATAGCGTTTTAGAAGGGATATTTTTTTCATATATCCTTTTTCATATAATAAGAAATATAATAGATATAACATTTTTATTTGGGAATCATTCAAAAAATGTATTTCAAAACCAAAGGTTGGTTATTATTTTATTCTATAACACGCAATAGTTTCTTATGTGATTAAATTACATTATGTTTAGAGTTTAATCACCTGTTTTGTTTCATTCTCTAAGTCAATAATTTGAGACTGGAGGGAAGTTTCACGGGCAGCACTCTCATTCAAGAGACTTTCTTCTTGTTCTATTCCACTTTTGGTCGTCAATTTTGTTGTAGTTTGAAATTTTTCAAGAGCCTGCAAAACACAAATTTTGTTTAAAGTAATATTCTCAAATATAACAAAAGTAAAATTATTTGAACTATTTTTAAGACAAATATATATTCAAAAATTTTAACTTAATACAATTTCATGTGTTTTATAGTTAATAATTTCATTTGTATTTTTGCAAAATTGCAAATATTGTTTTTGCTTGTATGCAAAGTATATGAAGATCATTTGAGTTCAAACATTAATTATTGTTGTTAAGATGTACATGCATAATGTGCTGACTCATCATATCTACCGGATCTAGAAAACGCTTATACAAAGACATAATTAATTATATACTGTTACACTTGCAAGTATGGATTGTTATAAAGTAAATAAGTCTTGAATTAAGCAAACATGAGTGAGAAAGGGGTCTTCTCTAATAACAATGAATTGTACTTAAAACTTATTTTAAGAAAAGTAAAATATAATTATTAATATTAGTTTAATATTAATTATATATAATTAATTAATTAATTAATTTAATTTGAATTTACACTATAAATTGTAATGTATTCGTATCGTTGTTTTAAATTCTGGAATGATTAAATAATAATTGAGATCTAAAAATACCGAATTAATAAAAATGAAAAAAAATTATATTCTTACTATATGATATGCAATTATCAACCTTTATACAGTGTTTAAAAATCAAACTAGATCGAAGCCATCTTTTACAGTTTACGTTACATTTAGATTGAGAATTCATCATAAAATCAACCAACTGTAATAAACACTTCGTTTAAAACTTTATAAGAATCAAAATGAATATTTCACCATGTTCAATTTTTAATAATAAAAATGATTATAATAGAAAGAGTAATTTGAAATTCAAGAAATAGACACTTCAATATTATAATTGTATGATAAAAATTACAATATAATCAAGGTATTTTATTATAATATTATATACTTTATATATGAATGAATTAGGAATCCCTTAAATGTAAATAAAAACACTAAATGCTTTTTTATTTATTTCGAATAAAAGAACATTTGTTTTGTTAGTTTACCACAGTATAAATTAGCATTTTGTTCAATGCAAATCATATTGGAATAAATGATTACAATAAAATAACAATTCTGTCGGTAAAAAGAAAAGATTGTTTTGGATATAAAATTCATTAATTCAGTAAATTTAGATTGTTGAAATCTTTTCTTATGTTTGCATCAAAATATTTGATTCAATATTTCTTACTTATATTTCCTAACTTTGAATTGCGTTATGTTTGGTTTAATAAAGAATGCTAATTTTTACATTTGTGTATATTACGAATTGAATTATATCAAAAGTTGAGTAGTTATTGGTATAGCAATTGTATTTATTTGAGAGCGATAATAATGAAATTATTAATTCTAACATTTCTTTAGCATATCAAATGTTGATCATATTCTAAATTTGCTTTATAACAATGAAAATAAGGCAAAAGATTTCTATCTCAACTATTTCTGTAAAATTGAATTTTAAAATTGTTTAAATTATTAAATAAAAAGAATAGTTTTTGAATAATAAAAAATGCATAATTGTCTAATGTAGCATTAGTACTTCAATCACATTAATTTCAATATTTCTAATTCTAATTAATGAGAGCAATTTATAATTATAACAATTTGCATTAATCTTAGCAAACCGTTAGAAATATATCTCATTACGGTTAGAAGAACTGTTTTTTTGTAATAAATTTTCAGTAAATGCACAAAACCTTCGCACCGATCTTATTAATTCCTCTAAATTACATTAAAAACTCATTTATTCCACATAAAAATGTATATTCAAAGTAAGCAAACACTAAAAGCACTTCTCAAATTCCAAATATAATACAGTCAGATATTTTCTAAATTTATTTGCTATCTTTTTGTAATCAAATTAAAGCCTATCAAAATCATACATAATTACAGCGCTTATTGAACGTGTTCATTACAATCAAAAGTCCAACAATCAAAATTTCCCTCGTCACTATTTATTGTTTTCACGAACGCTCACAAAAAAGCAAAAAGCAATGGCCTCATTGAACCGAAAGGCTGAAAGCTCTGAAAATAAATAATCGGAACAAAATGGGCCGGCAAGTAGAGACAGGTGTAACAGATGTTAACGATAACGTGAATGACAAGGACAAAATGAGTTAATCTCGAGGCTGCTTAGTAACCTCATGTGTGATCTCGAGCTCGTGCTTGGCGTTCTCGTAGAGGACCTCCAAGTCGTAGAACCTTTGTTGAAGGTTTGATTTTTCCTCGAGGAGCGCGAGGCCGTACTGCGCGGACTGCATTTTTTCCGTGGAGGCGAGGTCGAGCTCCCGTGAGAGCCGCTCGATCTCGTCCCGGAGGGACGCGACCAACGCATCGTCACTGCTGGCCATGGCTGCTGCTGTTGCTGCTTCGTGGTTGCTTTTAGCTCGCTGACTGGCTTCCTTCCTTGACGTTACCATGAGCACCTTGTCAGTAAAACTCCAATACTCGCACCCACGCGCATCATTCGGACCGACTGGCCGACTCTTCCGCCCGATCACACACTCCACATAGCCCGCACTTGATTTTGTTTCACAGACGTGGAACTCGCGACAACTCGCGAGCCGTCGCCACTGTATTAGCCTTACCCCCACCCTTCCCCGCTCAAGAGCACTCCGCTATGCAAGTTTTTTGTTTCAACTTTGAATAAAGCTCATTTTTGACAAATAGTTCTTTAAAAAAGGGTTTTTGATGAAAATAAGGAAGGATTTCGAAACTCGAGAAAAAGTTTTGAATTGTTATACACATATGTATATATTAGCTATCTCTGTCTTGCGCATGCGATGAACGAGGCTCTGTGGAAATTTATTATTTCCCAAAATGGACAACAACGAAAGTTTGATAAAACAGTTAAATGGATCATGCATGAATTGTGATTTCGAAATACTGAATGGGTTTTCTTTCATAAAATAAGGATATTTAGCGACTCGAAGAGCGGCATTTTATTAATTGTTACAAAATATTGTTTTAGTATTTTTGGAATGTAATTCAATTTTGAATTTCAATTACTTTTTCGTGTTATATAAATACAGTCAGCTTCAAATTGTTATTGCTTGAAAAATACAATTTAATTATTTTCATTGATAAAAATGATCATGTCTAGTTAGTTTTATAATTATTTTGGAAAAGAATGATTTAATTAAGAAATTAATGTGAAACTGGAATGATTAACAATTTGTTTGTAGCATTTAAATAAATTTATTATACATTTAAATATGTTCCTCCTCTTTTTAAAGAGAAAGCAAAATGAGTAGACTGAAGTTAGCCGTTATAATGACACGCGGCTTTAACTAGTTTACATTGCTGTTAAGAGCAATAGTGGGTTCTCAAAATTTCATGAAATCTTGACATATGCCATATGGTAAAATCAAATCTTTGAAAGAAAATATCACGTCAAACGAAAAAGTTATTGTTAAATTATTTAATTATCATAATGAGTTTGGCAAAAAATAGTGAAAACCAAGAGAAAAATAAAGAATCAAGCGAAATGGAAAATCAGCCGTTTATAAGACAAAAAATAGACAAAATTTCAAGCGAAGTTGTTGACACAAATCCATACAGGTTAGTGAGGGCTTATTGAAATTTCATTATATTTTATTGTTGAATTTAAATATATACAATGCCGAAGCCATTTGGCTATGGCTAATCCAAAAAGTATTTTTAGTTCACTTTTTTTAAATACTATAATTAATCTGTAATTTTTAAAATGTTTATTATTCTAATTAAACAATTAATATTACAGTCGACTAATGGCTCTACAGAGAATGGGAATCGTAAAAGAGTACGAAAAAATTCGAGATTTGACAGTAGCGATTGTTGGTGTTGGTGGAGTCGGCAGTGTGACAGCTGAAATGCTAACGAGATGTGGCATTGGAAAGGTTTTATTTAATTCAATCAATTCAGTTTATTCAATAAAATTGTTACAAAGATTAATTGTTTTCTTATTATTATTACAATAGATTTTATAAAAACCTCATCAAAAGAAAATAGATCAACTTTTATCTCTTACGGTATAAAAGATACTTTTCATCATTAGGTTTTTCCGTAAATCAGATATTTTAACAATTTCGTAAGGACAACAATCACAATTTCCTCATTTTATGATGCTATGTTATTAAATAACTATTAATTTAAAGAAAAAACTTTCAAATAAATGTTTGAAATTGAAATATATATTTCATTATACAATAATACTTAATATAAAATTATGTTTACATTACAGTTGATTCTTTTCGACTATGACAAAGTTGAACTGGCAAATATGAACAGGCTGTTCTTCCAACCGCATCAAGTTGGTCAAACAAAGGTCGACGCAGCTGCGAAAACACTGAGAAACATTAACCCTGACGTAGAAATAGAAACTCACAACTACAACATAACATTAATAGACCATTTTCAGAACTTTTTAGACACCATAAGGTAAAAAATATATATTATTTTAAAATGAAAGAACAGATTTTTTTATTTGTTTCAATTTTTTAAATAGAAACATTAATATTTGTTGTCGTCTAAAAGTTCCTCCAGTAAAACAAACGGTCCAGTGGATTTGATTCTGAGTTGTGTCGATAATTTTGAAGCTCGTATGGCCATAAACACGGCATGTAATGAACTCAATCAAAAGTGGTTTGAAAGTGGTGTTTCCGAAAATGCTGTGTCTGGTCATATTCAATTTATTATACCAGGAGAAACAGCTTGTTTTGCAGTAAGAATATTTTACAATTAATAAACATTTATTATTAATCATTAAATTTTGTAATTTTTAGTGAAATTGTATTGTTTGACATTTTTTTTAATTTTAGTGTGCACCACCATTAGTAGTAGCCTCGAATATTGATGAAAAAACATTGAAGCGGGATGGAGTATGTGCTGCGTCTTTGCCAACGACAATGGGAATAATCGCTGGATTTTTGGTGCAAAATACTCTAAAATATCTCTTGAATTTCGGCTCAGTAACAAACTACCTCGGATATAATGCTATGCAAGATTATTTTCCTTCCATGACCTTGAAACCTAATCCTAGTTGTGACGATCCAAAATGCCAGCAGCGACAGAAAGAATATGCGGAAAAACCGAAAATCGAACCTTGCGAAGAATGCGTCGAAGATACTGTGCCTTTGCATGAGGACAATGAATGGGGTTTGTTTAATTATTCATATACAACTAATATGCGCATTTGAGGTATACACGAAATAATATATTTATAATTAATTGATAATATACTTATATATATAAATATATGTATGCATAAGTGGCAATTTTTAAACAAAAGTTTATACTTTCTATTAAGTTTAATATTGTTTTCAGATTTGGAAATTCATTTGTTGTTTTAATTACAGGAATTTCTTTAGTTGATGAATCAGAACCTATTTCTGAAGCAACAACTTCCTCTGACGTAATTATCGGATTGAAGAGAGCATACACAATGCCACAAGAATCCACTGCAGAGGAAGAAACAGAACAATGTGCGGAAGCTGTAGATCAGAGTTTGGAGGAATTGATGCAGCAGATGAAATCAATGTAGACGTAAAAATTCTTCTGATAATATCTATCCTTAATGCTTGATCATTGTGAGGATTTATTTTTGAACATCGTGTTTTATATTTAAAATCAAACACTGATTTGTTTTATATTTTTTTATTGTCAGAAAAATAATAAATATAGTATAAAATTGGATTCATAAAGAGAAGATTCTCACTCGCCTCATAAATCGAACTTTTCATAACAAATGTTATGTCCTTCCTCCTCATACTCCTCACGTGTTACAGATAAACTAGCGAATGTCGTGTCAGCCGCCAATAATTTACCTCCTTCCCAAGCGTAGGTGACTGGACTGAAAACAAAATGTTAATGTTTTTATATTTTACAAATATCTTTAAGTAGAAGTATTTTGTATTGTTAATATTAAGACTAAAATATATATTTTTAAGAGCATGTCAAAGTCACTGAACTGCTTATTTTATAAACATTGCTGATATTTTGGATATTTATGCAATTTCTAATAAAATAAAAAATAAAATACATGTTATGCATTTGTCGTTATATCGCGAATGTCACGCATCAAAACTGAGTGAAAAAACGCGATCACTAATTCTGATTTTATTTTATCATCAATCTTTACTTTTTATATCTCAAAGTGATCTTTTTTCGTCAAAGATTCGTGTTATATGAAATTCCATATAAAATTTCATCATAAAAATGTATGAATTGCCTTTGTCGATAACATCCTTTAAGTTTTTAATTGATTTTTATGAAATATTATACTAATTGTTTTGTTTTTGATTCTTTTAGTTCTTTAATTTTAATAAATTTTCTATGATTCCTTAAGACATATGAAAATTATACAGTCATCACTGGAAGTATGAGGGAAACTCATTTTAAATTGAGAAATAAATGAAATTAGTCTAGTACAACAAATTAATTAGTTCAAATTTTGAAATACGTTAAAATTAAAAAATAGAAAAAATAAATTAAAATCAATAATACTTCAATAGAAACAACACAAAACATTATTTTTCATATTACATTTTAAAATAAATAATTAAATAGTTTTCTTTTATTCTATCTTTAGTTTCTCGTTGATTAATTATAAATTTTGCTTAAAACCTTATGTTTTTTCCATGTCATTTTACATTTTTTTTATCCTAAAAACTTGTCTACCATACAACTTTATTAATAACAATAACTTACTCATCAGGCAATGTAACATTGACTTCATATTCAGCAGGTGCAAGTTGTCTGACGTCTTTGTAGACCCTCTCTTTGAATCCCGGGAATTTTACACTACCACCAGTCAGCACGATGTTTGACAACAAATGTGGCCAAGTTTCTTCTTCGCAGGATTTCAAACAGTCCATAATTGCCTCAGCTATGCCCATCTGTTTGATTCCAATATCTGAAGGGTGAAACAAAATTTCTGGTATCGCGAATCTTTCATTGTTGAGTCTCAAAGTTTGTCGTTCCTCGTCTCCGCCTGGTTCTGTCAAAAAACCTCTTCTAAGCGTCGTGAAATCTGGCAGAACATAATCACGCACAATTGGATTTTTCTCCAGTTTATTCTTGGCAGTATTCATGTCTGCAAAAAAGTCCTGTGATACAAAACACGCATCTTCTTTCACCTGGTTGATAACGTAAGTTTCGTCCATGACGTGTAACTGTCGATACGATATAATTTCTTTCAAGTGATTAGTCAATAATTTTCCTCCGACATCGATCCTCCGGATACCTTCCTTAATCTTTACATCATCAATATAGGGAACCACGTGGCTAAAACTGTATCCCGAATCTACAACAATGCAGCATTTCGCACTGGGATTTTTGTTCCGGTAATGATAGCAGGACAGACTTGTCGGATTGATCTTGAGCATACTTTTGCATTCGTACTCCTCAAAAAAGATCTCAGTCGAGGCTTCTTGAGTCGAGGGAAAGTTAAATAATGGTTCGCTCAAGACCACTGGTATTTGGTTTACGTTAACCGAGCAACATTCTTTAGAAATTATGTAGTCCCAAACCGTCTTCTGAATATCCCAATTAACAACGTAGCCTTTCTGGAAGGGCAAGATATAAAACAAACCAGAAGCGTCACGACACTCGTCTATCTGATTGCCGATGAACGGTCGTCGTCTTTCACTTTTTGCTTTCATTATGCAATTTGGTATCACTCTAAAAAATACATTTTTATTATTAGATAAAAATCAACTATCTTTTCAAAATCAATTTTTTAAGCTTAATTAATGTAGTTTTCAAATTTGTTGGAAATAAATTTTGTCAACATTATTTTTTCAATATTTCAGTAGCATTATTAGTTTTTTAATTACAGTAAAGATTTAAAGAATAATTTTTGATACATTTTTATCTTATTTAATAGATTGTTATAAATACTTTTGTAATTAAGACAATTTTTATGTCAAATATGTACTTTACATAAATTTTACAAGAATATTTTTATTCAAATTAAAGTTATTATTACTTGAATAAATAATAAAGGTTTGAATAAATGTGTCAAACAAAAAAAAAATAGATAATTGAAATATATTTTTCAGAAATATAAAAATGTAGCGAATAGAATTATGCTGTCCAAATGTTAAATTTTCAAAATTCATTATACTGCAACTTACTTTGAACTTTCATCTTTTGTTGTACCGGCCTTTGCTGTACTTGCGCCATTGTCTAATATAAATACTTCTTTAGACATTTTGTTGAATTAAATGCTGGTGAATTGTTAATTATTTACAATTTAATTCAGTCAAATTTCTAAATTTCAGATATTTTTATTTGAAAAACTAAATATTTATGCATTGTACTCTTTCAATCATCCTGAATTGAGGTTATGTTGTTATTTGTGTTGTTCCTTTCTGAAAGCAACATTAGCGCCACTGTATACATGAATGTAATAATGAAATGACGTTAATCCATTTTAGTGAAATAAGTAAAGAAATGCTTCATTGTAAACGCATAAAATTACAATACATCCAACTCTTTTAAAAAGAATTAAATTCCAAAGTTCAAAGTACAGTCAGTACAGAGCTCCCAATTATTTTAAATATACTCAAATTAAAATTAATCCAGGGATACGTTCAGATTTGAAACTGTGCTACTATATAGTTTTACTCATCAGCGCATGCGTGTCTAATGTCAAATCGGTCTTTTTCAAAAGTTTAAGGTTATTTTTTTATCCGTGGCCTAATTTCAAGGTTGCGTTTGTGTCAGACTATTTTATCATCTTAAAGTGAAATTATCATGTTTTTAACTAAGAATAATTTCATATTTTCATTGACTGTTTATTCGAACACTTTTGATTAAGTTCTTATCAAAAATTAAATTGTAAAGCAATTTTTGAGTTTTTACTTATAAATTATAGTGTTCAAAATGGATCTACAATCTTCTCTACAGTATTTTGTAGATTTTTTGAGTGTTGTTATTATTGCTATGTGTATAATCCAAAAAATTCCTCAAATCATGAATGTCATTCAACTGAAATCTGTGCAAGGATTATCTTTGTTGGGTTTATTTTTAGAACTGACCAGGTAAAATAGCGAAATGTTAATTCGCATGATTAATAACGATACCGTATTTATGCTCGAGATAATTATTTCATTTGATCTTACATAATTGGCATTGTTACAGCTATACTGTGATGACTAGTTACAACTACACAAATGATTATTCATTGTTGTCATATATGGAATATCCTGCGCTTTTAGTGCAGCAATACATTTTAATATTTTTTGTATTAAAGTACAACGATGCGATCAATGATAAGACTATAAAAATGACAGCCGTCTATTTTATCATTTTTATTTCGTTTTTGAAACAAATAGTTCCCCAGCAACTGCTCACTTTGATGGCTGTAAGTAAAAAAAACATCCTCATCAAATAATATTAATTTTGTATTTTTTCATCTATATATTCATGAATTTAAATTTGCAGCCAATGTGCACACCAATCTCAGCTTCTAGTAAAATAGCACAGTTATTTGTTATACTAAAAGCGAGGAACTCTGATTCGGTGTCAATCACTACTTGGTTGATTTCAGCAATGAGTAACTTGAGTGAGTTTCTTCAAAATGAACAGTGATAAATTAGAAAATGTGAAAATTTGGCTACATTTGTGCTCTTTATTTCAGTACGTATTTTTACTATTTGGATGGGCTCGCAAGACAGAATAATACTTATCAACTTGAGCATCTCTACAGTTTTAAGTACAAGTATCATGCTTTCTGCGATATTTTTCAAATCGCGAGTTAAAAAAGAATAAAAGGCCTTTGTTTTTGACAAATGTTTTATTCGATTTTGTTTTGTCACAATAATGACGATACAAAGTCATTTATTAATCCGCAGTAACAAGTACAAAATTATATGAAATTACAGTCTTGAAAATTTACACAAGAAAAATAACATGCTATAAAAGTATCAAAAAATGACACTCGCAGCTGTGTACGTGAGTTTCGATTTTGTGTATTACAACTGCAGTGTTCTTTGGACTGACAAACTTAAATTAGTAAGTAATGGCACAGTTTCTATATTGTTGGGCAGAAACCAATGTGAGTGTGACCATATGCGCGATTGTGCTCAAACAAGATCTTTTTCGAGCTGATGGACAAGTTAGAAATACAACCAGTATACTGGCTATTTGATTTGCTTTCATGAAGCACGCTCAGCTTTGGATGGCCTCCAACGTATAGTGGATGTTTCATACGAGTTGTGCGACCTCTTACTGGACTACCACTAGTCACAGTTTTATTTTGATCCACTATCAAAAATAGTGCGTTCTTTTTCTTTATAGCTGAAATAAAAAATTCATTTTTGACTGATAATATAAAATTATTTTTTTAATGAAAAAATAAATCTTAGTCTAGAATAGTTTATTGTAGCACATGTGTGGAAAGTACTCATTTTTCACGCGAGTGTTATGTGCTATCTTTTAATATAAACACACAGAAAAGCGTCAACTCTTTAACTGAGGAAAACGCTATAAAGGTTATCTATTAAAATACAAATTGTTATTTTTATTTAAACAAAGCACGACTAAAAATGTCAACTTTCAATGTATGTGTAAAGTTTATAAGTTGACGTTTTTGGTGCATGTGAGTTAAAAACAAATGTTTAAATATTGCTGCTAATAAAATAGAATAAAACGACTTTTAATATTTGTATTCAAACTTATGTAAAAATTACCTCTAATTTCATGCCATTTTCCATCACATATTGGTTGTGGGGGTACATTCAGCGTTTCAATAGTATGTTTGCTTTTAACTGCAAATCTGACATTTCCATCCACCAGTTCTATCAATAAGTAATTACGTGAACCGTGAACTGAGAACAAATGTCCAGATGCGCTGCGAGGCTTTATTTGGAACTCAATGGAAACGTCTTCCCATATATCAAATTGCTCCTCTGAAAGTGGAGGTAAATAAATGCAATTTTTTGGTTTTAATTCCATTAAATATGCAAGTATATTATCATCAAATTTTATTTAAAGAGTTCAATGAAATAGAAAAACAATATTTCGTTTAAAAAAAAGTTAAGAAAAAATTTAAAAAATTGATTAAAATATAAATTAAAAATTATAGTTTATGTATTAAATAATTATATTTCGTATGTTTTTGAAATCAGTTTTAATTTGCTGTTTTTTTCGTACTTGCAATATAATAATTGCTGCCATTTCCTGGATAGAAGAAAATTCCGGGCTCTATTCGTTTTGAACATGGTATGACATCTACTTTTTTAGATGGTTCATCAAGTGGTTGATTTTCATACATGAAATTACTCATACAGCCAACAAATGGTTTCGCAGTACTCTGAAAATTAATTTAATGAAACGAAATTACATCAAACTGATTATTATACTTCAAAATGAATATAATATTGTATCACATAAATATTTAAGATAAATAAGAAATTAAAAATACATATTCAAACAAATAAAACCATTAATAAATTGATGGTTTTTAGTCGCAGTAAAGTAAAGTAAAGCTAATGAGCTGAAGTATATAATATTTTTAACAGATTATAAAAAAATATTTTTGTAATTTTTATTAAAGATAAAAAATGTACTTACGATTCGAGACAAAACAGTCTTGGCTTTACTTGGTGGGACTCCTCCAACGTAAAATGGAGGCGTAATGTCAGTCTTGCAAGTTTCTTCTTTTGAATAGTCAATAGTTGGGCTTTGCTCATCGATAATAATTTCACCATAATTGTAATCTCTTTTGAACATAACTGTGTGCCAAATTTGATCACTTATTTTGAAATCACTCTTCAAACGTGTCATGCCATACCCACAGTCAAAAGCATAATGAATCTGTTCAAGTTTATAATTTAGTAAAAATATTCAATAAATTGCTTATACTAATTAATAATACATAATTTAGACAAATTGAAAATAATTTTTTTTGTGATTTAATAAAAACTATTTCAGTTCACTTTCGGCCACTGATCTGTCGCGTAAAACAATTTTTGATTAGATTTGCCATTAATAAATTTATGCACATAGATATAAAATTGTAAAAAGTATTAGTTTTAATATTTCATGAATTATCTTAATAAATACTATAAACTATGTTTTATGTAAGTCTATGCTTTCAATGTTCCTTTCCTATTATATTATTTTTTACATTTTTACTGGTCTCAAAATTTACAATGTTCTTTTTTTTTCTACAATAATATATCTTTGTTTTAATTTTACCAACAAAATTAAAATTAAACCAACCTGTCCGTTTTGCATATAAACAGCCACAAGGCTAGAATCATTTGTACTGTCGGCGTAGAAAATAACTCCCTCTTCTTCTAAAGTTTTAATGCGTATTTGGAATTCATATGCATCTTTATATTTTCCTCCTAAAATGTTATATTCTAATCTGCTAGTTTTCATAGACCCTAAAATGACAACAAATTTTATAATATATATCATTTTTTGTAACTTATTACAAACCTTACAAGATTTATATATTGAATAATAAACAAATTGTTCCAGTTATTTTACCTAATCTCCATGCTTTCTCAGCATCTGGATCTTCAGCTGGATAATATGGCAACACGCAATCATCAACGAATTTCAGTTCTGGTGAAGCGGTTGAAATTTCATTTGATTTTTTCTCGGTAACAGGAGATGTAGTAATTTCTTTTGGTTTTTCTGTAGCTGTATCCTTTTCATGATCGATATCTTTATCAGAACCACCATGTTCGGTATCATCAAAACCTAATTAGAAGAATATAAATTTTAGGATAAAATAACAATTTAAAAATAAAGTTCTATTAATAATTTACTTACTACTCTGGGTAACTGATGTAGTATCTACTTTTCCTATCTGTCCATCAGTTTCATTTTCCACAAAGAAACCTGTAATTAAAATTTTAATTATTTGAAAAATTGAATTCACAAATCGTTAGAAATAAAAAAAAGGAAAAAATAAAACTGTTATTTTATATTTAAAGAAATGATCAATTGTATACAAAAATATTCTACCTTTGTCACTTTCTCTGGAGTTAATTAAAATCACATTTGGTCTTTCTGTTGTGTTAGCGAAATTAATTATGTCTCCATTGAATGTTGCGTCCCCAATTTGTCCAACAAAAGAACCTAATTCGACGTTGCTGTAACTCTTTCTTATATTCTGAGGTACTCCTCCAAAGTACAACGAACCATAAAGTATGGTCAACGATGGTGGTTTGTTATCTGTACTGTAAGTTTGGGTGTCATCGATGTCAATGCTCAGCTTGTCATCTACATGTGTAGCAGTGACAACATGCCAGTTGCCATCACTGAAATTGATACCAGTCGAGCTCGTTTGCAGAACTTCACCATTACTATCTAGGACTAGTTGGCCATTCACCAAAGATAGCGAGCTCCTTTGGTTATCTCCTTGAATATGGTATATCACACCGCTCTTCGACAAGGTCTTGAATTTAAGACTAATTTGATAGGAATTTGCCACAGACGTGTTTGGCCATTTAACGTAACCTGGTTTGTTTTTCTCAAACATCACTATACTGGTGAACTGTAAAGAAAAAGGGATAGATTCAAGTAATGCTCATCCATATTATTTAAATTAAAGAAGACTTATGATTAACTCACCTTAATAGGACATCCAGGAACGACTCCGTGGGCTTTAACGTTTCGACTGAGATCAATGGATATTTCCTGAATAGTAACGTCGTCAATGCAACCGTCGAAGCCGACTTTCGTAACTGATGGGTACACATACTTAGCCTTTCGTGGGTAGCCTCCAAAGTGAATATGGTCGGCTATGGCCATATTTCTTGCTGTACCCAACAATTCGCCTTTGGCTACTTGACTGCCATCAATTATCAGAACACCTGGAAGAATCAGTCAATTAGTACTTCAAAGATTCAAACTGAACAAAATCAGTATTCAATTAAATTAAAATAAATAAATAAAATGTCTATTCTAACGCTGAATTTACCCATTTTTTCTAATCGACGTGCTTGCAAGATGTGCCATTCTCCGTCATTGTACTCTACTTTTGACTTAAGTGTAATTTCGTCCTCGCCTAAACTGTATTGATAAATAACAAAACCATCACGCATTTCCAGTGAGAAGTACTGCTTGTCTTTGCCCATTAAATAAATTAAGCCATCCTTTTCGACAGTTTTAAACTTCAGAGATATACTAAATCTTTTGCCATCGTTGGGTATCTCGGAATGGCTCTTGCTGATTACTACATAACTCGACCGATCGAACCTCATACCAGTGCTGGGTTGTAAGTTTCTCAGTTTATCTCTTTCTTTAGCACCTTGTCTGTTATTCTCGCCATCAAGAAAGTTCCAAAAAGAAACCGTCATGTCGCCTATCATTAATTCCTCCATTTCACCTTCAAATGAAGTTGAAACTATGACATCTGGAATCTGGAAAGTCGAAGGTATACCACCAACGAAAAGTTTGGAATTTTCCTGATCGACATTAAATATTGAGAACGCGCCTGGAAGGGCTTTCATTTCGGTATAAGATTCGGTCTTATCATCGCCGGTTTCTTCGCGAATTATAAGCTTGACATTTTTGCCGGTCCTGTTGAAAAATTTGAAATTTATTTTGAATCAGTATTATGTTTTCCAAATATTAATTAAACGATGTAATTAAATTTGCTTTTTACCTGTCAACAATGACTTGTCTCCATATTTCATCTGAAACGTATTTCTTATTGATAATTTTAACTGGTCCAGAACCAAGGTCAAGTATCAAAACAGGGTAACCATTTTCCACCATAAGAGCCATGAAATCATTCTGTAATTTAAGTTAGAAAATGTATGATTATTTATATTACAAAATATTTATTTTATTTATATTACATCATTACATTAAACTGATACATACCGTTTTGGAACGTGAAGATTTAGCGCCCTCTTCATTTCCCAAATACAATAGAAAACCGTTTGTCTTGTTGGTCTTAAAGTAAACAGAAATCTTTGTAGATGTAGCTAAAAATGGCAAATTCTCAGGAGTTTTAAGTTCTAAAGTAGTGTTTCTATAGAAAGTTAAGCCGATTTTAAGTCTGTCTGCAAGTTCTCGCGCATAAGCGATTTTCTCTTTTAAATTATGGATTTTGTTGAATAGTTGGTTTCCAGTGGAATTGATTGTCTTCTGTCGAGAGACTAGATTGCCTAACAATTCAGTGATGTTTGGCAATACTTTGTTTAACGAATCCAACTGTTTTTCTGTTTGAGACATTTCGCGAACTGAGTCTGTATAGTCTTTAGAAAACTGCTCCGCTTCTTTCTTAATGTTTGGAATGTTATCTGTTATATAGCTCGTATCGCTTTTCATTCGTTGTACTATTTTTTCAACATTGTTTGCGTCATCCAAAGCTTGCTGAACAATCGAAGTCGTGTCGTTTGTACTTAACTGACCCAATTTCCTATAAAAATCAGAGTTAAATTATTTTTGAGAAAAGAAAAATGTCTTTCAAATATTAAATGGAAAGATAAACATACTTATCAATAAGCTCCAAATCAGCTTCATTCTTCTTTATGCTCTCTTGAATATCAGCAACATCATTTTCAAATTGCCCATTTTCTTCTAGAGGGCGTTGGATCTTGTCTCTGACATTTATTGTCTTGTTATACAGTGAATTGCTAGTATCGACTAATTGGTCTACTTGTCCTTTTAAATCGTTGATCTAATATACAAAAAACAATATTAGTGTAGTAAATTTTTGCATTTTAATCGCTTTGTTACGATTGGTTAGATATAAAAGTTAATTTTTATCTTTACCGAATTCAGCGTTTCATCTAAAGGCTCCAAAATATTCCAAGTATATTCTTGTGAATGCATTATGGCTGCTTGAATGTTCTGGTAAGCACTCACTACTCTTACAGGATCGGTGTTTCTAGTTTCATTTAACATTTTGTCCATAGCGATGGATGTATTGTGCAACATATTTGAATGATTTTTAGCTTTCATAAATATTTCCAGAGATTCGGAGATCACGTAATCATTTTGCAAAATGCTGTCATTTAATTCTTTCAAATTGCGGTCATCAAACTTGTTTTCTGTACAAAAAGAAATTCAAAAATTAAGTCGAAGAATATTTGGAAACTATCTAAATGTTTGAAAAAGATGATAGTGAAGCTTACTAAGATTTTCGAAGTCAATATTAAGTTCATCGAGCAATTTGCTGGCCATTTTATTGGATTCCTCGCCGTCAATCAAATCGTTCTGTACTTCTGTTGTCATATTTTTGACCGTCTCAAAATTTCCCTGCTCCGCAGCATTTCCATTTCTTTCATTCAGTACATCAACTTCTTTTGAGAGCTCTTGCGCTTTCTTGATTATATCTTCCATGTCTTCGATCTTAACAGTGAAATTATGAATACTCATGTTAACTCTTTTTATATCAGAGTCCAATTTCTCAACTGGCTTATGATAGTATTCTTGCACCTCCGAAACGAGTACATTTGATTCATTGAGTTTATTAACTGCGTCATCTCTTGCGTCAGTGAATAAAACATTATTTATCTTCTCCATTTCAGAATTTGCAAGTTTAAGGGCCTTTTCCACATGTGAATCGCCATCGGCATCGATCTCCAGTGCTAAATCTTCGATCCTTTTAACTACATTATGCATATAAACCTTCTTTTTAATCAATTCTTGATTAAGATTGTGCATATTTTCAAGAATTTTTTCAGTTTCAACGTTCGTAGTTTCACTATAATCCTCCAAAGTTTTAGTTTTATGTTTTAAATTCGATGCTATGTCTTTCATTTCATTGACTTTATCTTTAATAGGTAATAAGTTTACTCGTTTTGAATCCAATAGCTCTGCCTCCGGAGATAACTTTTCAACGTTGTCTTTTATGAATATGAGTCGTTGATTGGTAAAATAAGTTTCTCTGACGGACTGAAAATAGTTGATAGAGGCAATTAATTAAATTATTTTGACGAGGAGGTTATTGGGCAATTTTTCATAATCAATGATCGCATAGTTAATGAAAATAGTAGACTCTACCAACTTCAACATATAATACTGTGCTGAGTGACAAAATTAAAGAAAAATGTTGTTTGCATATTCATACATATGTTTCTCTTTTCCATTAAGAGAATAATAGCAAATACGTGATTTTGATAAGATATAAAACATATTTTACAATATTATTAATAATGAATTCATTTGTAGAAATAATGATTTTTACAACAACGATATTGTTGATATTTATATTTTAACTTTCAAAATTTTCCCTTTGATGTTTCATAACTATATTATTTATAAAGTAGAACGTTTTGATAATACCTTATAAAATTAAATATTAAAAGAATTAAAAAAAATAAGTGTTGCAGTGAAAAAATGGATTATGATTTGTGATATGATTACTATGTGGTTATAGCACGAATAGTATAGTTTAAATTGTTTGAAGTATGATATTGATACTTTAATAGTATGAATTGTTAGCGACACAGTTTG
>JABFQD010001291.1:0-18983 GCA_022817045.1 Psix sp. ZL-2020 | reverse complement strand
ATATATGTTCATATATACATATATACATAGATTATATATATGAATATATATATATATATATATGGACGAAAAAAGCGTGACAAAAAGATGAGGCGCAAAAAAAGAGGTTGGTTGGCGCAGTGTGTGCGTTATATAAGAGCGCGGGAGCGTGTATTTTTCAAGGAATGCAACTGGTTTTTGTCGTTAGCAACGTTGCCGAATAAATTTGGGTCGGGTGTTAGAAAGGAAAACTGCGGTGGGTATTCTGAGAAGTTGGAAAACGCGCGCGCGGGGTTGACGGGAACGCGTCGGAAAAAAAAGAAGCGAGACGGAAAAGGAAACGAGGGAGAAGAGCGTGCGCGAAGGAGAGAGAGCGAGGTGGAGAGAAAGCGAGCGAGCGAGAAGGAGCGTTTTGTGTGGCGCGTTAGGCTTATTGAATGGGCCCTCGGGTGATCGCGAAGGATAAAGCGACAGCGACGGCGGCGACGTGGTTCCCAGGCGATCACAACGAAAACCATAAACGCCGTTGCCAAATGATCGGCGGCTCGGTCTGCTCGGCCGCGCGTACAGCCCGGCCCGCTCGCCGCGCGCCTCTCGCACCGCTTAATGTCGTGGCCTCGCTCGCTCGCTCATCGCGTCTCATCGCGTCTCGCTCGCTTCCTCTCCGCTCCTCGTCCACCTTATTGTCCGCGCCCGTGCTATCCCCTTCGCCACGTCTCACCTTTTTCGATCGTCAGAGGAACGCGAGCCAAGCGCGATTGGAAAGCGCGCCCCACCCAAAAGCCTCGTCCTCCGAGTGTTCGCTTTCTGCCGCCCTGCCAAGTCCCGACCGACCGACCGACCGAAATCTCCCGCCTGTAAATCACTTGCAATTAACTGCCGCGGGTCACGTGATATTTCACGCACCAAGTCGACGCTCCTCGCACAACGCTTGAGCGTCCCCTATCGATCCCCGCTGAAATTTCGCCGAATCGATGCGGAAAGCCCGCTGCCCCCGGCCCCCGCAGCGCCGCCAACGGCCGCGCTCTAATCAAAGCCGCACAGCAAGCGAACGGCAAAAAAACAAGCCGAAGGTCAGCCGCCCGCGCTCTTTCTTTTATTCGGCGGATTCATTTTCTCCCGGCATTTCGTCTAAAACATTTACGTTTCCCGCTAATCCGCTATCGGCTCTACCTCACGTCCGCGCGCCAGCCATCCCACTTAGTTCAGCCAACAACAGATGTTTCACGCTGAATTATTGACGCTCGCATTTGGGCCTTGTTTGCTTTCCGAAAAGCCCGCACCAGCCGTCACTTTCGCCACCAATTTATTCAAATACATTCCGCTCCGGCCCCGCCACGTCCTCTCAGCAGGCAACTTCGGCTGATTGGAAAAACGCCCGAGTCCTTCGCCGAAGCCGCGCGCTCGCTTGCGAGCGTCAACCAAGGGTTTTCGAACGCCATCCATCGATTGCCTCGGAATACACGTCAACCCAATTTACTCCACTGCAACCAACAAACTCCTCTACGCCATTATTTTGGCAACATTCTTATCATTGTCAAGCGACTCATTGTTACATATTTGTCAACAAAAAGCCACCGATTCATCACGTCAAAGATTCAACTGCACGCATGTCAAATTGTTTCGCCGACAAAATGCGCTTTTTCCTACGTCCGTCGGTGGTTTTTTGCAAAAGCCAGAATTCGCAGGAGCTTATTAATAACCGCGAGCGCGCCTCTCGATGAAAGCGCGCTTCTGGAATGCGCATTCAAATGCAAAAGTCCGAGTCTAATTGGTAGGGCGAATGACTCCTACGAGTGTCTCGACGGCACTTTCCCAACCGAAAAATTTGAGCAATCGATTTCACCTCGCGCTCTTTCCCTGCGCCAAAATCGCTCGGTGACTGTCGAGGCGAAACCTGAACTAGCGCCCAAGTCATCGACTTGGGAACCCAATTCGGATCAATACAACGGCGAGCTGGAGGCAAATCTGTGAAATTCAAGAAAAGCGGCAAAACGGATTAGAGCGCCAATTGATCTACGAGCGTGAGACGCGCGCTCAAAAAGAACAAGGACAATGGTCGTTTGACGGACAAACAACGAGAGAGACAACAAATTGAATAAGAACGTGACGTATTGTCGCGGCTGGACGGTTAAAAACAAAGTACGTATACGGAGAGCGTGTTTTGATCGTTTCCGTTATGAATCAACGGAAGCCCGGGAGCGGCGGCAGGACGAACGAGGATCGGAGGGAAAAAAGATAAATACGCGGCGGAGATGGGATACGTGCGGAGAATGGGAAGCGGGCGTCGCTCGCCCCGCCGTCAGACAGCCGTATATAACGAGAAACTCGAAGGCACAGAATGAAAGCGAGAGCGCTTTATGCGGCATTCATACGTACCTACCGGTGAACGTA
This sequence comes from Psix sp. ZL-2020, assembly GCA_022817045.1. Lineage (NCBI taxonomy): Eukaryota > Metazoa > Arthropoda > Insecta > Hymenoptera > Scelionidae > Psix > Psix sp. ZL-2020. The sequence continues at coordinate 16,610 of JABFQD010001291.1, read as the reverse complement.
ACTACTGGCTGCAAGTATCCGCGTAAAGTGGGTCAGTGTCGCGGAACTTGAAAACTTTGCTTCCGTAATCCGAGTACTACGGCGCTCTCTCAAAGTCGCTAAACTGCGTTTACCTGTCGCTCTTCCGTCGGTAAAACAGTCTCGCTTAAGTGGCCTCCCCTTAAGGGGGCGAGGGGCCGCACAACGTGTTGCATAACTTTTCTATAACGCCGCCACGTAACAGGAGCGAATGCTGCGCTTGTGCTGCGGCTGCGCTCCGCAAAAGAATACACAACTTTTGCGCCAACGCCAAACAAACTTTGTACGCTCGCTCGGCTTTTCCACGTTTCATTGTGGATGACGTACTCGCCAGCACACACACACACACACACACACACACACACAAAGCGCGCACATTGCCAAACGGCAACCAACTGTGCCGAGCGAACTCGCTTTTATCTCACTGACCTACTGTGCGAATATGTTACGCACAAAATATTGCGATATTCCGAGCTTCGCCTCGGATCACTCGCAAACGCCGTGGCTCCGCAATTGCTCTAACCATTCAGGATTAAGTACTGCCGGCTTTGTTACGTTCAATCTCACAGCCTTCAATCATTCACGAATTACACTGACTTACATCGTTACACAACGCTTCAGTCGTCCTTTTTTTCATTTATTCAGCATCCGTAATTGTTACATTTATATAACACGCTCAATCAATCAATCGCATACTAAACGATTCCACTTTACTATCGCGAAATATTATCCAACTTGCTCTTTTATGCGCATCATTTTTTGGTGTCATTTAATCCGCAGCATCAGGCCGTTATTTGGATCGTACAGCCTGATTCATGACAAGATAAAGGATACACTCCTCAATCTAACGCACATATTTCGATAGACCAATACTCGGTCAAATATATAGCCTCTTAACTTGAGTCCAACACTCCAACTCTGTGGATGAGTAATCACGGATCTTTGTGTGCGTTGGAGCGCTCGCGTCGCTCTGTTAAGATTGTGTGATCAAATACTCGGAAGAAATTGTCCGACTGAGATAATGCCTTCTGATGTGATTGACTTTTGAGATATATACGATTGAACGTAACGTGACATGGAAATCCTGCTATTTTAGATGTCATCTAAATAAACCCACTGGCGCAATTCAAATTAAACCCATCGCTCGGCCTCATTTTTACACCCAAAATCGTATCGAGCAACAGAGGCGTCGATTGACTGAGTAATTGAAAAAATGCATATCAAGATGAGCCGACGAAATGAAGCTATATTGTGTTTTTTGCTCGAAATTATTGCGTGTGACTGGGCGGTGACGTTGTTTGTGGGACTTGTAGAGAAAAAGCACAAGAATAGATGTCACCGGGCATCACGTAGAAATTGCAAAAAATACGTGCGACTGACAGAGCAGAATTACGACGGGCGCGAGAAGTGTAAGGAGTTATTTTGGGATATCGCGGAAAGCGCGAGCTCCGAGCGAACTTGCGGAAGCCGCTGAGCGTTGTAAATAACTATCAGGTCAAGCGAAAACAGCTCGGGCTTTTCGGGGAAGAACGTTTTTTTGTGCGGACAATAATCGCGCGGCAGCAGGCTGCGTAATTATTTATCGTGCGGCTCGAAATTTCGCTCGCAGGCTAATTATGATACGCCAGGCAAGGCGCAATTTATGCGCCGAGGCGAAATAAAGCCGAACCCGCGGGCCCCGAGGAAAAAACGTCCAACCGCTTTGGCAGCGAAACAGTTGTGTGCGCAAAGTCAAACTGCTTTTTTGGGCGACGCTCGCAGGCACTTTCTCGGGGATTAGGCGTACATAATAAACCCATACACGTGGCTTTTTTGTCGGCAACTGCAAGATTTTTCGTGCCGATAAAAGAGCGCGCCCGTTCACGTATACCTGAGCCGCGCTCTCTGTCTATTTGTATGCGTCCGCACTGTCCAAGTGTGAGTACGTTCGTTCGCCCTCCACGCAATCGCTCGATGAGACAAACATTTCCTAACAACAGTCGAGTAGTCATTTACTCGCGCGACGTCGATACATGGCTGCTACGTGACTCCGCGCGTCAGCCTCGCTATTCCCGCTCCAACGGCTATTTATTTCACGCAAATACATCTCTCACGTGGACAAAATTGTTCCCCGGAATTTCATCTACTTTTCCCTTCTTTTCACCTCGCATCTCAACCTCTCATCTAATCACATCAATAAACCCAAACATCGCCCGTCTATTTTCATCATTTCCACTCTGCCCTCGAGCTCGTCGTAATCGTAATTCAGCGTTACGAAATGTTTCACTTTTATTCGACAAAGGTAGCGCGAAGAATAGAAGTCGCGCGAAATAATTAGTTCGTTAAAATAAATCGCGCTCGCTTGTGCACCTGGATGTTGTCGTGGACGCGACTCTGACGTCGACGCCTGGAACGATTCCAAGAGTTCAGCGAGCGCGATCGTGCGCAAATAACGAGAACATGATTATTGTTGTCTTCGTCGTCTGGCGTGCGTGTGATTCTAGGCACAACACGTGCGAACTGCGTAGTTGGCTACAACATATACAGGGTGTCCCCAAATCAAGCTATCGATTATCAAATGAAACGCGGCGTCGCGAAAACCCGCTAGTACCGTTGTTTCTAGCCGCACGTATTCCACTTAACGTTAGTGGAATCAGCAACCAATTTTTGCACGATTCAATCACCTTGCTGTCAAAAATTGTACACATGCCTACTTCGTTTATGAATCATATACTCATCAAATTATACTCCCGTCAACTGTATAATATATTTCAACCAACTTTATTTGACTTTAATCTACTTCATTTTCTCACTTGAATTAACTCCCTGACAAACTTGTCTTTATGATATATGTATTTTAGATAAAAAGCTTTCATCGACTTCAAACAAATATCACTCACTTTTCATTCAAGACTTCATCTACTTGACTCTAGTACATTACACTTCGTTCTATGTAAATCTATTTTATACAGTTTATTTCTAATTTATAATCCTAGATAAAAGTCCATATATGTCCCATATATGGTATAAATATATGCTACATTTATGTAACATATATTACATAAATGTTCCATATATAGTATAAGGATTTGGTTTTCTATGTCACATATATACAACTATATACAGCTTATATGTTGCCATATATGATTTTTTATATCGTATATGTTTGTTAAAATAAATAATCACATGTATAATAGACATATATTTCTCGTGAATATTAACATTTCACCACGCTACAAAATTTATTTCAGGTTTCAATTATTTAATCAGTTGTAATAGTCATGTAAGAGATGAATTATATTATTTTCATATTTCAATCGAATATCAATGTTTTTATAATAAAAGTACTTCAACGTGTAAGATTTTGTTTAGATCGTTATTTTTAAAACTTGATCAAATACATAAGAATCCGACAAAGAATATTGTCCTAACATTTATTTAATAATTAAATATACACAAATTGTCAAATTCTTCGATTCTGCGATTTCTTAATTTAGTTCTAGTATGACTAACTGATATGTGTCATAATAAATTTGAATTAACAAAAACTATAAAAAGTAGGTTGGATGCACGGATTCAAATATTTTATTCTTACAATTCACGATATTATGGCACTTCTGTTGTTTGATAGTCGGATCATGTGTTATAAACCTCGTTAAATTGTCCAGTTCTTGCGTGCACGTATATTGCAGTATATGTGTATTGACTTAATATTGTACTATGTTTTTCGCGAAGCATAAAACCACTTTTTGATGAACAGTTTTTGTGACTCTTAGCTAGGTTATTAATACTTTCCGAATATCAAAGAAGCGATGACAATGACTGTGTCATTGTCACTTTCAAGCGAATTTCTTGCGCAAAGTTAATTGTACATATTGTTCGACAACAACGCAATTATTTATGTGTATTGATTTTCGATGATATTTATAACAGACAACCAAATCAACTTCTACAACGATATCATAAATGTAGAAATAATAAACTAGGTTAGAAATGTAATATAAAAGTACTGCATACAATCTTTAATTGAATCTTCTTATACTAAACGATTCTTATTCCCGACATTTCAAGTTGTACACACTACTTGATTTTTATATGAATATATCAAAAATGTAGTGTAGCCTATCGAGATTAGATAAAATCACTATCGATGGTTAACATTCAATCGGCTTATTCAGTACAGCAAATTGCTGAATAAAGATTAATTTGAAATTGAATTGCTATTAAATTCAGATAAATAAATAAAGAGCAAATTGTTTTAAAACAAAGGTAAGTAGTAATTTGGCATTCTTTGATGATCATATTAATTTGATCCAATGGCATTTAATTATCAACTTCGAACTATTAAAAATAAAGCTCCACGTGTATATATACACGTATACACAAATACATGAGTGATTATGTAAATTAACAGTGTCGTGATGTAAAATGGAAAAATTTGTAGTAAAATTGACAGTTCGCGCGAAAGGTATATAAAAGTATTTTTCTCTTTTTTTCAGGTTCGAATTTTCAAATAAAACTATTACTTTAGAATAAACATCAATTTGATGTTTTTGAAATGTTATATTTGAACTTCCAAGGGAATAATAAAATTTTACTCAACGAGCATATAATGGTTTCAAGTTGGTAGTCTTAGTCGAAGACAAGGAATTACCAACATAAAATCCGAAAGCTCAGACAACCATCGTCGTTTAGTTTTAAGGAAAGTAAAAAAACATTTTCCTTCTATTGTTCCATAACAGAAATTCATTTTTCCAGTACTCCTAATATGTTGCAACCGCACCTACAATATGACAATCGTAAACCCGTCTAAATTGAACATTAAACATTAGACAACACGACAAGAATTAGAATCATAAAATAGTGTTATTATAAGTCAATTTGAGCTGACAAATTTATTTCATCATAATTTTAGAGCATCCGATTAATGAAATATGGAGAAATAACATTTTTAACACGAGGAAAATAAGTTATCTTTTCTCTGCTGTTAATTAACACTCTAATGAAGTTAGTATATTGACCATAGAGGTTACTTCGGAATTTTCTTTTAACCCTCTCATTTTCACGCTCTTTATATACAAATCTATTTTTCTTCTTCAAAATATAATGAAAAACCGATTTTAATAGCGGTAGCAAATTGCATTTGTATTATTTAAGTGATAAACATGACGATGTATTGATCTTGATAAACTGAACGTATTCTAATCGAAACATCGATTGAAAATAAATCCAGAAAACATTTATAACCACGAAGAAGACCAGTTTCAACAGTTTAAATGAGAAAAACCATATTTTCCACAAATTTGGAGTCAAAGAATATTGGTTAGCTTGAAATGATATTCTGTTTCAAAAATCTAAACTAACATTTTGATTACAAGACATAACAGAACAAACTTGATTTTTTCACCGTGTACATAAATTATGCATATGATAACTTATTTATATAGAAATTACATTTAAAACACGAGTATCTCTGCTATGGAAACCCTTAAAAAGCCATTCAAATAATCTCTGCGAGTCGAAAATCGCTTATAGTATTGCCTTTGAAACAAAATAGTTGAAACAACATGCTGGTTATTATACTCCCAGTACACATAACAAAAAATATCAATACAAATAGTGTATAAGCATCTGTATTGTGTTTTTACGCTTAGTACAGCAAATACTTATACCTGACTTAACAAAAGTTCAGGGTAGCCTTTAGAAGTCTATAGAAATATTACTTATTCGATGTTTGAACAGGTACTTTAAGTTGTGTTAGCATTTTTGCCAATGTATCAACGCAATTAAACAACACGAGTTTGACAACATTCTAATATAACACTTCCAAATTACAAGAAAAACTCAACACTTACAACAACATTGTATTGATCATCTTCATTGACCAAATGATAAAAAACAATGTTAATAGCAATTAGCATTCAACACGTTGCTGAAATCGTTTACACTCTAACTTATACATTGATTAAAGAAGAATAAATCTACATCGGTTTAGAATGATCTCGATGTTTCCATTATAAAATGTGCAGTTAATATTAATAGATAAATAATTCGCTGAAGAATGAATACTCCAATTACGTGAAATATCATACTTGGGCATAATTTATATAAGTATTTGAAAAGGCTTTTGAAGTAGTTTAATGACGCACAGGGTGATCCATAAAGGAAACAAGGTGAGAAAATGGAACAATTATAATTTGAGTTTGACGCAGTGAAGCAGTTATCAGAGGGCGCGTATCGATTCGGTGGTACTTTTAAGCGTGTAAGTGTTGGGCATATAATTGAACGTTAATCGAGGATTAGCTGTAGCTTATTTTCATTCGCGTTCTAAATGTAGTACACTGTTTAGTATTTGGCTCGAAAGCTTGACTCATTTTCGTTTTTTTCTGTAACCAAAAAGTGACGTACTTACATGTATATAGTTTCTACGTGTGTGTGTGTAAAGGTATACATGTGTGTGTATAGTTTCCTAGGATGTTATTTAGTTCTCTCTGTGCTCATCATTGGCGAACTCGCCTACAAGAAACTTTATTCGCGGTGAATCTCGCGTGAGCTCTTTTTCCGACCTGAGAGATCTCGTTCCCTCATTTAATAAGCGGTTGAAGAGCGAGCACGTCGGGATAGAGATACAACACCCCAAGCAGAAAGGCACCACCATTTACCAGACACAAACGTAAACCTTTGCCGTATGTGTATACTTCGTTGCGCGTATGTTTCACGCTGTCATACACTAACAAACAAAAAGCCAAAAAATATTCATAACGTGTATTAACGCACATCATTATGCATGTACATTCACGCGGGCTATGTTTATTCATGTAAACGCGCGTTTGCAACAAAATTTGTCTGAAAATTGAGTTGATAACTATGTGTTCTAGATGTTTTGATCTAATCGCCTGTATTTCAGTTGTACTCGACAACGCTCATAAGTGTTTTGCTGACACGGCATAATTTTTGCCAAATTCACGGAATTTCATTTGAATCGATTTTTCGTCGCAAAAAGGAGCAGCGCGTCGATATAAATGAATCTTTGTTGTAATATATATTTTTGTGTAGTTTGTCATTTGAATTCACCAACGCTTCATATTTAGCGTTGTTTTCGTTGTATTTTTTATCTCAAGAAAGTTTTCGTTTGTAGTTTTTTCGAGCAGAGACCCTGAAAGAGATGAAAAAACTGTATGGAAGAAAAAAATAAAAACATATTTGTCTAATTGAGAGTTTTTAACTACGATGTTTTGTTCGCGTCTTACGCCATATTTCAAGCTTTATTACTATTGGATTTTGTGTGCTTTGATATACTGCTGTTTTTATAAATCAACACGCTGATAAAGTTGTTTTACATGGTAGAAAATGAGTTAATCAATGATTTTCGGGCGAAATGAAAATGTTCAAAAATGAATGACACGAGTTGAATGTTGTGCGTGTGAGTTTGTAAGTTTAACATGATTGTAATTTTTCACGGCAGGCTTCATTTTGATGATAAAATCGATATCGCGTTAAAGCGCGTATGACAAAGGTAGGTAATTCGAAGTTTGCAAGTGGACTGGATTGAAGCGAGGAATAATTGAAAAACTTAAAGGGAAGCGTTGATATTAATATAATTGGTCGGTAAAAAATGAAGAAAACAAAAATGCGTGGATTTGCATGGGGAAATAGGGAGCGCGGTGTGTATAAAAAGTGAAGCCGTTCGATATGTAGGCAGCTATAGCGGACAACAAAATGAGTGTGATCTCGCGATGCGCGCGGGTGAAAAAAGGCGACGAGGCCGGGTTAGCGTGACGGAGCTTACAAATGGCGTCATTAAATTTACATGCTTGACCGTAAATTGGGGACGCGCGGGGGCGCGGACGAGCGTGGGAGCCGGATCATAAAAGCGTCGAAATGATCGAATTGAATATGTACGACGGAACGGCTGCGGCGGCGGCAGCGGCGGAACGCGAAGCGGCGAATTAAAGTTTGGGATAGCGTGGAATCGCGGGCGGGCGGGCGCGAGATCGCGAGATCGCGCAGTGATCTCGCAAAAGCCTGGGTATTTATAAGTCGATAGAGGCTGCATAAAATATAAACGAGCTAGACTCGGCTGAAGCACGCGGAGAAAAGCTGATGGCGCTTATACGCTGACGCTCCGAGTGCTCGCTGGCTCGCCCGCTAGCTCGCACATAAGCCTGAAAACACGAAGGCTTCTAAGGTAGCGCTTAGGCGGCGGCAGCGGTGGCGCGGGGGGTGGCGGAGCCGCGGGGGGCGCCAACGGCGGCTTTGGACGAGCCGAGGGGGCGGCGCGGGGGCTGCGGGGCGGCCGCGGGGCCGATGGACGAGGGTGAATAGCGCGCGCGGAACGCGAACGCGAGCTCCACCGAGGGTGAGCACGGCGATAGGGCAGGCCGTTATTTAGACGACCGCGCGTCGTCCCTTCGCCAACTCTCACCCTCTGGCTCTAGTTGCAGCGAGCGAACGCGCCCCCCGGCCGCCCCAGCGCCCCTGCCGCCCGCCGCTCGGCTGCCTCACTGCGTAGCTCCCGGCTGCTATTCGCGTCTCGCTCGCCCGTCCTTCTTCGCCTGGATGTCGTTACGTGCCGCGCGCCCCGCGCCCCGACGACCCCGCGCCGCCTCGCGCTACTCGCACCATTTTGCGTCAACCCAAGCCACCAACTTCAAGCGACGTTCCTTCCGTCCTTCCGCACCCGCCACATTCTATCCACCTAGACTAGATAGTACACCGACCTTCCGCGTCCGCCGACGACCATCTTACGCCCCAACCGATCCGAATCTTCCTCTTTTTTCTCCTCATTTTCTTTCCTCCTCCTTCGTCCATGCGCGCCGCACTGTCATCCGCGTGTTATTTCTTTGTCTCCGCGCTCGTTGGCGATCCAATCGTCACGAGGGCTGCTTTGGACCCAGGCCAAAGTGCCTAATCGCGCGCAGTTACCTAATGACCGAAATGGCGCGGATAAAGATTTTCGCCAACGCACAGCGGCCACACCGGCTCTGCCAATCTGCCTCATCGGATTTCGCTTTTTCTTCCCTTTTCGCGACAAAAACGCGTCCAACTTCACGCTTAATCCTTTAATCGATGAAATTCGTTCCTCGTGCAAACTTCCTGGGATTACTCTGAATCAATCGATTTGATTAACGCGTGATAAATACCTATCCTGATTATGCTCTTGATAATACAATTCTGACTTTACCCGTGCTTCCCGTTCAGCGTCCTTCTTATTTGCTTCATTCAAATCGATCCCTTTAATGTGATATGTTTGTTTACCCATTTCATAATCTCCCGCTTGTTTAGAACACCATTTCACCTTCCTTCCCTCTTTCATCTTTTTTCCTTCTCAATTCATTAAATTTATTCAATTTTTGTCGGATAAATGTAAAACGTGATTAACTGTAGTTTCTCAAGTGGTTCTCTTCATATCCTTTTCGCGTTGAATTCATGATTAATAGAAGCATTACAACTTTAGTATTTTCGTGCAACGTTTTCTCTCCATGAAAAATTACAATTGATGTGATAAAAGCTAAGGCAACAGGTGTATATGAATTCAGACACAATGTTATACTTCAAAGTACGAACAAACCATGATTCCGAGCACTTGTATTTTATTTACATTTATTGCTTTTATATATATATATATATATATATACATATACATATGAACAAGAACAAGGTTTTTCACCATTAAAATTATTTGCTTTTCTTTTTGGTTTTTATAAACAATATCTATGTGGAAAAATAAATCATACTATATTTTAATTACAACCGATTTTGTCGGGCGGAAAAACAGCTTGGACTAAATATAGGATAAGTTTAGCAAAGCAATCTGAATGGGGAATAAACATTTCATCTGTATTAAAGTAAGTCTTGGCGCAAATATGGGAATGATCTGGATTCAGAGTCTGGATATGGTCTGGCCGAAAAACGCAAGCCAACTTGGTAAATTTAGCCAAAACATAAGAACAAATTTTGCTGAAATGTTTAATAAACGAGGTTGTTCGAAATTTACATACACATAGTGGAATTAATTATGCGCGCTCTTTACAAAAAGTTATCAGCGAAATTATTTGGCCTTGATATTTATATATAGAAAAACAAAATATTACACGATTAAAACAAAATGAATAAACATTATTTTGACAATAATACATAAAAATACTAAAATAATTATAAAAATCAAGCAAAACATATGCGATGCCAGTGTTAGTAATTATTTATATAGAAGGATTTTTTACTGAGAAAAAAAAATTTCATCATAGAAATTATGACAATTGAAATAAAAATATATATATTATTTCTTTATAACTCTTAATTCATGTTTTTGTTTATGTATCTTAAGCTAGTTTTCTATGTATAATAATTTAACTGTTTAATCCGTTTATAAATAATAATAAAACATAACATTTTAATGTGAAGAATAATCATCGAAGAAACTTAAATTGTTCATATTTTTTTATCTTTTACATGCTGCATGGGATAAAATTGATTTGACAAATTGTACCTGTTCGGAGATGAAGAAAACATGATTATTAAATTTATACAGGTTTGTATCCTAAAACTTAATCTGGTATTCAACAAAAATTAAAATTTGTGTTGGTATTTCTTCAAGAACAAATGGCTAATTAGATTTTTCGAAACTATGTTTTTCCACTTTGATGATAATTTCTATTTTATTGATAATATGAAATGCAAAAATATGTTTCAAGTTTGTCAACTAAATATTTGTTAGTTTTCATTTGATTTAAACACCAACTCTTTGTAACGAAAATGCACATCTTTTTAAAATTCACTTCAAGAAAGCATGAAACGAATATGCATAAAAATCTTAACGACAACCGTTAAATAGCGAGTGCACAACCCAAAACAATATAATCGTGTTTGTAAACTATGACTATAAAGCGTAACCGTTTATGAGTTTACAGTAACATTTTGAATATCTGACTTATCTTCTACACCGTCTTCCTGCTTTTTGCAAAATTGCGACGTTAATTTCGAAGACGCTGATTCATCGAAATACAACATGCACGCAAGATAACTTCCTAAATTGGAAAAGAATAAAAGCAAACTCAAGTCGGCATCGGTTTTACGAAAACAAAACTGCATCTGAAACTGGCTTGGTTTTTGAGTTAAAACCAACTAGGTAAAAAGGTGTGCTAGAAATGTCCGCCATTTCCGCTCTCGCGGATCAGCAAACAAACTAAGCGCAGGCGAAATTACATGGCGAAAAGCGTCGGATCTTAGGTATAGATCGATAAATTGAGAAAACGGCGCGACTGGGATGGATTGACGAAGCGTATTTATGATTCCGGTAGGTCGGTAATTTTTTGTTAAGAATAAGTCCGATTGGCTGGAATTAGCGTTTGCCTTGGACGCGCATGTTCTCCAGCGGTCTGTTCCAAGCTGCGTAGTATAGTTGGACGGAAAATTTGGCTCGCTGATCCGCAGCGAGGAGCATCCTGGCAAGGCTCTGCGAACAAGCCTGGCGTTTAGTGCAAATCCACGGCTAATTAAAAGCAGGCGAACGAGCGCGCCAAAGAAAGAGCGAGAGAGACGCCGAGGACAAAAGAAAATTGTCGGTCGAGCGCAGGCATCTATTGGAAAGCTGAGCGGAGGAAGAAGAACGCGCGGCCCATAAGGATTGAAGAGTGACGGAGAGCGTCGACAGAAGCCGAGCGAGACGGACGACCGAGAGGACGTCCGCGCGACCGCCCTATTGTTGTGCACGCATCGCATAACGGCATCCAATGCTGCTTCTACCTTGCATTCACGAGCACACGCTCACACTTCAGAGAGCACACACACGCACACACAGACACACTGACACTTGTGCATATACCAACGCTGCCTCTAGCAACCAAGTTTGGATAATGTAGACAACTTAAGGGTACTTCGTGCACAACGCCTCTACAAGCTTCTCTTGCAACCTGATAAGACGATAGTGTTTTGCCGATGCACATTGTCCATGAAGACTCGCGAGTTTTTCCCAATCAGCAGAGTTTACACGTATTAGCACTTTTTTGCCGTCCTTTTCTGCGCGCAAACAAAGCTGTTCCGTAATATTCGATTTGTAATTGAAATTGCGACAGTGCCTGTAACGTACGTCGCGTCGCAAATCAGCTGGCCAGGGATTATGCGCAAGATTGCGCCAACGCGACAAAAACTCATTTACTTAAAAACACTGATCTTTCACTCTCCGACAATTAGCTCTCTGCAATTGAAATTTGTTGGATAATTCATTTACATTCGTATCTCCGTTCGGCCGGATTATAACCCTAGGGGGCATGCTTTTGGATTTTAAATCTGCGATCTTGTATCATCATCGTTCTGCATATCTATGCCAGCAGATATTCGCGTGCGGATTATTTCATTCCTCTTGTCTTCGCTATTTTGTTGTCGCGTAAAGCTATGCTGCAAGAATAAATATTTCGAACATATGATAGTGAGCTTTGGTTGTATAGTTATATCATCAGGCGGTACGATACTCTTGTCGAATACCGTTACTGATGCTATAAAAAATACGTTTTAATAGCCTGATTATATATGCGTATCATATTTCGGATTCGGTTATACATTTGACTTGTAGTTTATTAATATATCACTGGCTTCAGTTCAATTATATAAGTTGTACTTTGAATTTATTTATCGATTCGTATTCAATCATTATAATCTAGTTAACGTCTACAGTAATATCGAAATCATTTTTTCATCTTCGTGTCAAATTCTTGCAGCGCATATTTATCAGTTATCCTGTTATTTCGAACTAATTTTTCAATATTGATTATTTATTCGTATGTTTGAAGTCAAATAAATAATTCAGTTTCGAAGAGGAATCATTATTTTGAGTTACCTTTTTGAGAAGTAGTTCGAAGGACTTGTTCGAAAATTGCTGAACAATCATTTGGATAATGATTGTCTGATCTGCAATATCATGAAAAGGATAATGAATATAACTCTGAATTTGTTTGTTGCATGAAAATGTTCGGGTACAAAAATAAGATTAAACGTAAAAAAGAACTAGACATCAAAGAATTAATTAAATCCTCGAAGAAACGGAGCATTATTAATTTGTCAATATGAGTTCTGCTACTTTCTGTTTCGGCTGCGAATTTCGATTTCATCAGAATGCTGTGTGACGACGCATCGAATATATGCTTTTCTCTCTGATATTGTCGCAATTTCGAATCTCGGTTGTTCCCCGCGCCTTCCGCAGTAGTGTGCAATTTAACATCTTTCTTTATCAGTTAACTGCACAAAACACGTGGAATATGAAATAAAGAGTTCCTGCTGCATACATTTATTCAGCAGTCAATGTTGAATCATTAGAAAACTCCTGTTTCAGTGGATGATTTTTGGTATTTAAACATAATAATACAAAACTGCTGTGAAATTGAAAACAATGTTTTTCCGCGTGAAAATAAAAAAGTTTGGTTTAATAACACTTTTTATTGCTTTTGAAGTTTTGACAAATATTTACAAATGAAAGCATTTTCGTGCAGTGTTGTAAAGAGTTTACAACAACAAATTAGCCGCGGCTGAAAATGAGTCATCATAGATGAAATGAAATCGAAAGATGTATATTAATCGGCGTTATATATAACCTATGGTTGTTAGAAAAAAGGTGTTGATTGTATGACATAATTAATAATGGAATTGTATGTACAAAGTTGAAGGTGAATATTAAAAGATTGAAATGATTGGGGAGTTGGAATTGTTTGAAAAGTAAAGGGAATTGAGAACAAAAGTAAAATGGAAAAGATTGCGGAAGTAAAAGAAAGAGCGGCGGCAAAGAGGAAAGAAAAGCGAGGTAACAAAATATGGAGAGACAAAGAAAGGTCGAGATGATGGAACGCGTGCTCTCGCAGGTTGGGAGTCGCCAGCAGCAGCGATAAATTTATATTTCAGAACGATACAGATATATATAAAGAGAGACACATAAGCTCGGCGTGCGGAGAAACGAGTTGCTCTAAATATGACCTTGCTACTTTCCGTTTACAAACTCTTGGTTGACCCCACGGGAGCCGCTTGGTCGCATTCGAATTCTGGATAATCCGGCCATGTTGGTCGCACTGCGCCGTTATATCGAGTATTTATTTAGCCGCACGTCGCCACGGGACCGGCCAAAATTATGATACGCCTTTCAGCGTAAGCTCACTTTTTCACGTCTCGGCAACTCGCGGATCACGCATCGGATCTCATCTCGCCCAATAGCCGACATACATTTCAACAAATCAGAATACCATCTTGCGCATTGATCCAACTTCTTAACTCAAAGCGCAAACAGAATAAGTTGGAAGCGGACTAGCTCGAAAAGTTTCGTGATACGCGCTTCTACGAAATCGAAGCAAATTAGCCTGATTAGAAAATGAGTTGGTTTGGGCGCGATTACAAGTTTCGCTGATTTCGAACCAACTGATAGACGCTTCTTTGAAGTTGGCAAATTTGAACTTGCGGGGGGAAAAAAGGTCTTTTTGGAACAAATTTATAACGCGTCCGCAATATTACTGAGAGTTCTGTGCTGCAGAGCTGGCTAATTTCCTGATCAGTCGGCATTTAAAGGGTGAGTTTAAATGAATGGGACAACAATTTGTAAACGCAAGTCGGGAACTGATTAAACAAAACTGGGCAAAAGTCAAAAGTTGGGAGGTAATAAGTTGTCAAATAAGCGAACTTGATGAATTATTATTTGACGGAAACATTCAAGTCAAGGAAGGAAGCTGGAAAACGGCATTTCTATTTTCTCAGAGGATTTTCTGAGAAACGTGTCAGCTTTGAAAAGCGCTTCGAATTGGAGAGGCGCTTTTTGTCGTAGTTGTCCTTTATTGCGGAAAATGCGCATCTTTAACGCGATTATGTCCCGGAGACTGAGTCACGTCGCTCGAAGCCCCCCGAGTTTCGACGGTTACTGATACATATTTACCGGCCTTCCCATTCAGACCTCCGAGACCGTCTTTCGAGGTCGAGAGTGTTGAATTGCAGCGTAATTTCAGCAAGTTTGAGCCGCAGCTTCCCACAACGCGGTCTCCTCAACTTTGCGTCAACGGCTGGCCTACGACATCGTCACTCGATATTTCACCAGTCCTTTAGCCACGACTTTAAAACCGCTCCAAACTTTCCACTAACCATCCAATTTAATTACTTCGTTGAGTTGCTTTTTGTAACGCTTTTTCATCAATGAACATTTGCGAATCCTGTAACCGAGATTCAGTTAACACGTATGTAATGAAAGTGAAAATTCATTTTCAGTTAGATCCCAAATTTCATTTTGAACCCATAAATAACACATATTAAACTGCGATGCATTGGGCTCAAATAGCTAGTTATAAAATTATTCGACAAAAACAATGGTTTCAAATCAAATTTAAAGTGTCTCCAAAACATAATAAACCAATTAGCCGCACACCATAACAAAAGTGGTTGTGCTTTTATTGCCCGAGCTACCCTCCTGGATTTCAAATAGTGTCTAAAAGGGGATTGGAATTCATAAATGCTGCCTCAAATTCTATTTATCAAACGTACTCGCACAACTGAATTAATTTGTAAAATAATTGCCGACAATAATGTACTCTGACATCAAACATGATATAACTACTTCTTAATACAAATTTACTCTCTTACAGGACGCCCTCTAAACGATTTATAATTTCGATTATTCAACATGTTTTCAACATATAAGTCACATATGAACAAAACAACCAATCAAGGTTTTGTAACCTGTCGTCTTTTTTCAAATTCAACTCGTCTATTTTTTCCAATTTGTTCCAAACAAATTTGGAACTTTGTGTAAAAATGATGCAATTTGAATACTTATTTCAAAATTACGTTACTGCAAATTACAAAATTTGTCATTTTGTATTAAGTAAAAAAATGTACAAAATTACAATAATGATTTTTAGATATTATCATTTTTCTACACAAAACATTGTACAACATATTCCATCAAATAAATCCAACATTATCAATTCAAACAGTCAAATTTAATTAATTTAAAATGAATATTATAAATAGAATGAAAATTATTTTTCTTAATAAATATGGACTGTCAAACTTGTTAAATGTTGAATTACCAGTATTTTTGTTCTTGCACTTATATCAATTTCAAAATGTTTAAGGCTTAAAGTGAAGCCTGTATTCCATAAACAAAAATGGTATATATACCATAAAAAGAAAACTTCAAAACTGAAAGTAATAACTTTGTTGACAACCTCGCATTATCACTTCTAAAGACTAAGGTCACTTACTTTTCTTTTGTGTAAACTTAGTATAGTACACAACGGTAATAAAAGTAATAAATCATGTTTGCTAATCTAATAAAAATACAGCTTGCTTTTAGGCAAGGGTTAAAATAATGACTAAATAATCCTGAAATGGTCGCTATTTATTTTTCATTCATGATAATCAGCAATTAAGCGTAAAAACTAGGAATAATCCTTTAAGAATAAGTAGAAAACCTTTCAGTTATTTGTTACCATTTTAACTCACATACTTTAATATGATTTATTGTGATACTATAAAGAAACAAATACCATAAAGATTCCAAAATTTGGATGAAATTAAAAATTAAAAATGAAATATTAAAAATTAAAAATTTAATTTCATAAATAGCAAATTCAAAAACAAAACATAAA
>JABFQD010001290.1:0-18996 GCA_022817045.1 Psix sp. ZL-2020 | reverse complement strand
TTAAGATTTAAAAGTGTGGTATTGTTAAATAGCTTTTTCGAAAAGGTGAAACACGTATTTTTTGATTTTTTGATTCGATGTATATTTCGCGAGATATTTATTATTCCGGGACTTTTGTGACACCCTGTATATTAAACCGGAATTGATGATTATGGTTAATGGTAAAAGTAATCCAGAATTTTTTTGAATATGTTAAATAATCAATTCAGATTCTTTTGCAGATCTTCGAACGGAGCACCGAATATTCAGTATTTCTAAGACGAAGGTGTGTTTCTGTCAGTTGCGATCATCTTTACTACGACAACGCCAAGAGTACATTCTTAAAAATGATGTGAAAACCCTTAAGAGAATTTCGGTAACAGCGGAATTTATCTACATTAAGAAAGTATTGCAAATTTATTTCGAAATTCCATGTTTATTAGACGAAACATTAGCAAAAATAAATGTATTAAAATAACATTTAGAGATTGTTTGAAATTTTGTACATAATAAATTGAGGCATAAAATCAGTTCCAATATAATAATAAATTAACATTGCCTATTTTTTTATATTCCGACGAATATGAAAATAACAATCCACTTGTTTGCCACTAAAAATGAAAATTTTTATTAATTTTTTCTTGATGCTTTTAAACTGCTTGGATCAAAAAATGTGTAACGATGAGGAACGATAAGTTAAATTGAAATCGACACTTTCGCCAGATTGTAAATATATCTGCGCTCAGTTTGGCAACAGTACGTCAGACTTTTGCTAAATAATTAATTTGTCTGATATTAGTATGGCAACGATTTCGAAACTCATGACATACTTATTCCATACGAAATCACAGTCTGCAACTGGGACATGTACCAGCCTAATGCCCGACACCAATGCCAAATCCGTTTCAAATTGCTTCCAAATTTGATCCAAACTTGATCCGGATACCGTCCAGACAATCTTTTTCTGCGCGGATATATAAATCCAATATTTTTGTTTTTATATTTTTTATTACTATTCATTGTAATTTTTCATTTATAATAGTTGTACAAATAAGCTTTTCGATTACTCACCAACACATGCTGTTAAACTTTCATATGAATTCTCTTATTAGCCCAAGTTACGATGATAAGACTTGAAATTAAAACATTGATTTTGAATAAACTGTTTTAAAATAATATTGTAAACTATTTTTGTAGTATATTGTCATACTCTGAAACATGATTTGACTCAGTTATAAAATAATTTTAACATTGAATTTATTAAATTGTTTTGTTTTAAAACTTTCAACTCTAAATTAAAATGACAAATCCATTCAAATTTTCAAAGGACTGAATTGTTTTTATTCTAATACTAAAATACTTACCTTTATATACGTATCATAATATACTCCAAAGAAGTTTAGGAACTTGCTACCTATTCTGCGTTTAAACTTATTAATATGAGCAATTACGCTGAAACAAAATGTTTATTATAAGAACAGCACTCTTCATTTAAAGAAGATTGTTATAAATTGGCTTTGGTAGCTCAATTGGAGTAATCATAAACCAACTTACTAATTGACAAAGGCTCTACCAGCTCAATAGAAATTTTTATAAACTAGCTAACTTATTGACAAAGACTTTAGCAACTTAATAAAAGTATTTGTAAACCAGCTCTTTTATTGACAAAGATTTGGGAAACTTCAGTAACGTGGATTTAAACTCGTTGTTTGTTCATATGGGAACAGTTTTTATCTGTTTTCAGAAATTATTTTGAAAAGATGCGCATTAAGTAGCCTTACATTTTTACTAAAAGGTTTAATAGCTGCGTTTATTCCTACAGCTATACCCGCTGCGAAAACAATGGCATAAATCTCGCAACTGGTTTTGTCATTTTGCAGAAACATGACTTTAGGTATTATAACATTTTCTCTTCTAATATTAGAGCGATCTTATGCGTCTTCTTTTTCATAATCTTTAAGCCTTTCATAACTAACTTTGCAATGTCATAGACAAATAGTTGACTGTTATTATAATGTAAGCATCTGCAAAAAATTATGAATACTCTTTTCGGAATTTAATAGTCAAATACTTTTCTGGGTACAGCTGTGAAAACGTCATTTGTCGTGGCAGTAGTGCAACTCAAAGTGGCCTTACAGGTGCTAGAGGGAGATAGCGCTTCTGTTCTGAATTCAAATTCATCTTTAAAGCTTAATGATTTGCGCGCTTGAATTAACCTCTTAGTTCATTTACAAGTGTCAAGTGTGCATGCGGTTTGTGTTTATTCGACTTCCTATTTTGCAGGTATACTTTATTTATTTTGTTTATTTCATGCATCACATTTCTTTATTGCTTATTGATCTTTTTTTTTATTTTCCAGGTAATTGAAATGTTACAAGGTTATCTACGGGAATTTTTTGAATAGATTTTATGGTGGTAACGTGTTGCAGCATTTTCTGCCTAATGCCCATTAATTCTGGGCAATCAATGATAACGTGGTATCGAGTCTCCTCCACATTACCACTTTACCTACAATGTTCATTAGTCCCTGTGTCAAGCTTAAGTAGACAGCATCTCAAGTTGCAGTGTCCCGTCAGTAAACTAATATAGTCCCTGGTCTTAGACCTATCTAGGCTTTTCATCCGTGTGGGCCAGTATCTGACATTCTCGCTCAGGAGTGCGTTTGTTCACCTAAATCTCTGAGATGCTATCCGTCTTCCCTTTTTTTCACCCTCAGCCCATCTTTCGATGAAGTTGAGTTCTTCTCGACGATGTATGCCTACGTATTCACAACGAATGCCTGTGCCCTACGCCCTCATCTTAGCGAGTCTATCTGCCTTTTCGATTCTGTTATACTTGGAATGTCTCGGGACTCAAGAAACCCAGAACTTATTTTTTCTTGCTAGTTTATCCGGGGTCTTTCTAACAGTATTTAATAGCCAAGAGTTAGTTACTGGATTCTTCAGGGCCATCAGTGTGATTTGCTGTCTGTAAAGATAGTAAACCTTCTACTCCTGACTTTATAGGGAGGAGGATACATTATCCCTTCTTCTTAGTCCACAGATGCCAAATTCCGTCTATGCCGACATTTAAGATCCGCCTGTATACCAGCTCTGGCTGTCTCTGAGTTCTTGGCTATTTTTCCATTCTTGTTTACTCGATACCACAACCTTTTATCTATTACAAAACAGTAGTATTTTATTTGTACCATCGTAGATTGCGTTGAGGTCCTTAATATTAGATAACTTAGCTGCTAACTTAGATTAGATAACTTTAAGTGCTACCGTCGCTACTTCTCTGACAATAGTCAGATCTAAGCTGATTTGGTTTAGCAATCTGTTGATTACAGCAATGGGTGTACTTTTCCTCACTCCCAGGGTACCTGTCAGAGCAACCGCCTGTACAAGATCTAGGGTTCTCACTCAGGTTTCCTTTTCTGGCAATTTGCACCATATGACTGAGGCATTTGTTAGCTTAGATATCACCATAGCACAGTATAGTTATAGAATCTTTTCCGGTTGTAGGCCGCAGTCCATTACCTATGACCGCCCAACATTACATCAAAAGACATAATACCTTTTCACTTTGTTTTTACAGGTGAATTCTCGACAATAGTTACATATCTAGATATACTTCTGATTATTTAGCTCCTTTCGCATGCGATTTTTTTTTGCCTGTCGAAGGTAATCTTTCCACAGAGAAATGCTTGACTTTATATATCGTTAGTCAATACAAAAATTGTTAGAAAGTTGTAGAAACTATAAAGAAAAAGATACTAAAAGTGAACGTAGGAAAAATAAAGATCATTGTGTTCAGAAGGAGAAGTAGAGGAAGTATTCGTAGAAGAGAATGAAAATAAAATGACGAATTAATCGAGGAAACGAAGGTCTTGAACTACTCAGGCTTGAGGTTTAGCAATAACAACTCGTTTAAGATCACGTGAAAGAAAGGATCAGGAAGGCAAAAGTAGTTATGGGTACGATTTTGAGTTTATGCAAAAGGAAGTTGAATGAGAATATTTAATGGAGATTGATGCTATTTGAAAGAATTATTAGAAGCATCATTCTATATCGAGGGGAAGTTTTGGAGTGAAAAAAGTTTAGAGTAATAGAAAGCGTTTAAGAACAGTTTGGTAGATAGATTCTTGGAGTCAAACGCAGTACTCTGGGCTATATTGTGAGAGACCTGCTAAATTAGAAAAATTAATAATTGAAACAGCAGCTAAGGCAATGAAATTGTAGGAAAATCAGCTAGAAATATTTGTATTAAAATATGGAGAAAAAAGCAAGAGATCTAGAAGGAAGAATGAAGAAGAAGTAGGTGGAAATAGCAAGGAAGATGGAGAGATTGTTGGAGAAAGAGATTTTAGATTTCAAAAAGAGGAAAGAAAAAGAGGTGGGAGAGTTAAGAGAGAGATGAGAGCGCTAAAAAGGGAGCTAATAAAACTCCAGTTTGACAAAGAAAAGAGGAAAAAGAATAAGAAGAAAGACTACCGAAAAGAAAAATAGATGTTAGGTAGAGAATCGGGCAAAGAAGAGAAGAGGAGGAGAGAGATTAAGGATTTGGCTATAGATATAAAAGAGAGACTGTGTGAGACAAATAGGGAAAAGACGGAGACAGGTTGAGGAAGTTACGATAAAAGTATAGTATGGGCAGACGATGTATGAAGGCAAGTGATATAGAGGAGATTATGAAGAAGGAAGAGACAGAGAAGGTGGAAAATGAAAGAAAAAAAATGTAATTATGAGAATTAATGGGGTTAGAGGAGAAGGAGATAAAGGAACATTGAGTCAGACAAGAGGTTTTATAGAGAGTACTTCGAATGCCGAGGTGGCGATAGGGGACATGATCATAGAGGAAGGAGGGGGAATTTCCATGTTAGTAAAAGTGGAATTGAAGAATGAGTGGGAAAGTAGAGTATGTTTATGAAGAATGAATGTTTATAATAATGAATTAAAGTTCGAGTGGCTCATGTAGCCAAACCTGGTCGCCTTGCGCGAAGAGCTGTCACTTTAGTGACAGCGAGAAAAATGCCTCTGCAGATGCGAAGGCTCGAAAAAGCACTGGTTTTAACAAAAGAATCTGCCGATTGGTTCTCGAAAAAATAGAGATAAGGATATTGGAGAAAATAAGATGCTTATAGCATGCTATAAATTGGGTTTGATAAGCTTTAAGTTTCGGTTTGTACCGAAAATTATCAATTTTGTTTTGTTTGCGTTAAGTCTCAACTTATTTGTCATGGCCCAGTCCAAGATAAATTCAAAATCATATGCGACAAGTCATAAAATTACGCCCAGAACTTCACGCTTGCATGTTACATGTTTGCATCAGGTATACCATATATCCAATATATGTAAGAAAATCATTCACGTACAGTAAGAAGAGAAGCGATCCAAAAACAGATCCCTGAGGAACTCCATTTGCTACTATCTCCCAGCAGAATATGTTACTATGGCGGTCATGAACTGTTTGTATTCCATAACAAAAATAAGAATGAAACTAAGATAATACAGGATCAAATACTTCAAAGTTACTCAATTTATTGAAGAGCTGACTGAGATCAACTGTGTCAAATGTCTTACTAATATCAAAGAGAATCAAGATTGTAAGTTCGCGGTTATTCATTCCCTTTCTAATATCATCGATCAGCTTTATCAGGATTCTTTGAGTACGAAAGTCTCTGTGAAATCTCGATTTAAAAAGATTTGGAGCGTTAATCGCATTTAAATAAGATAGAAGATAATTATAAACCGAACTTTTGACAACTTAATACAACTAGATAGTAACAAAATCGAATGGTAATTATGAAGCGTTTTCAATTTGATAATTTTAGAAATGGGGATGACAAGGTATTTTTTCAAGACTCAGGGTAATCGTTAAATCACAAGGATCGACTGATGACATTTAAGAGATATGGAGCAGAAATCAACAGCGAGAAGTCCAGGGATTTCCAAGACAGAGTCAACACCAACAAAATTTGATTGCGAATTGGATTAAAAGGCAAAGAAGGTGTCAGAAGGAACATACTCAAAGTAAAATCATTGAAGTTGAGAATTACCTGTCGCATGCATATAATCGACTGGATTATATTAATTGATAAAGTTGTTTTGTTTATTATAAATTATATGTATATCATATTTATAATAACTAATTCAGACATTTTGGCTTCAAGATTAGGTAAAATAGCATGTTTTTCATTGATATAGTTAATAATTTGCCTTCATTATTAACTTAATTATCTGTCTTAATTATTATTTGTGACAAATCAGTAAAAGTACTTTGGGTGATATTACAAGCTAAATCTTCATTGTGAAAACGTTTAGTTTGAAATTAAGATACAAGATCGATTATATATGTCGCATGCTTTTAGAAAAATTAGACGTTTAGCTAAAAGCCTAGGTGTTTAGCTAAAAGCCGGCCAATAGACTAATGATCATTGAAATCAACAATATTTCTCTATTGGGCTGAAAAATTTCAGCCCGTTAGAAAATGTTGTCCAACGGCCGAATGACGCTTAGGCCATTAGGCAAAAGACGACGTTGAGTCTATGAAACTTGAATTTTAGACCGTTACATAGGATGAAAGATAATTAGAGAATAAGATGAGAAAAGAAATTAATGTAATCAGATACAAGATGAAAATAATCAGATTAAAGCCGAAGATGAGTATATAAAATAGAATGAATATAACAAAATTAAAGTAAATAGTAGATACGTACAATAATTATCGAATGACGATATAATAACATTCAGACGGAATTAACAAAAGAATAAACAATAATTGAGACATATACGCACGATAGTAAAAAAATATTGAACGAATAGCACAAGTTGCACACATGCAAATTGAAGATAAAATTGAATAAATAATTCCTTGGAAAACAAAATAAAAATCAAAGTTAGTCGAATAAATCCATAATAAAATAAGATATAAATATTTTCAATAGTTAAAGACAAAAGATAAAAATAGAAAAATATTTATAATAGCAAGCGAAAGAAAAACTGAATAAAGCTATTTTGTTTACAGTCGACTATCGCTTCCTGATGTAGTTGCAGTCACCTGTCAAGTAAATGTAGCGAGCCAGCATCGGGTAATGAACGTCTGCAGGTCGTAGAACTACATGACAGGCAAATTAGTACCAACAAAATGGAGCGTCCAATATAAAGCAGTAGGACTGTAGCCAAAAGATGTCAACCAATTCGCAGTAAGCGCAAAAGTAACCATGGCGCTAGACGTTTAGTGGAGGAAAAGTCTCCCGAAGTCTGCTTATCGCAAAGGGCCGTAGCAGAAAATCCAGGTGCTTCAAGCGTGTGGTGAATAAATAATGTTTGTTTTATAAATAAAACATAGCAATGTCAGAAAAAAAATTACATTACAGGCAACAGCAAGATGTGCGCAACATGTCGGGTTTAAGGAATTCAACTGAAATAGCAGTCAGATGGCAGAAAGAAACGAGGAATATGTGTCAAGCTAAGGAGGCGGGCTTTAGAGCTTAAATATTAGCTTTGATAATTCTATCAAAACCGAATCATTTGATGATACGGTGCTGAACTACTTTAAATAAACTCTAAGTTATACAGGATACAATATCAGTTCAAATTTTATTAACTGGTAAAATAGAAAATTAGAAATATAATGAAAAAATGAAGATAATTATATAATTATATAAATATGTTATTTATATTATCAATATAAATATGCTGAATGTGATTTTACAGTTCTCTACATCTTAGCTCAGAAGTACTAAATGATACGTTTATTTATTTTTAAGAGCCCACATAGCAGTCGAATATGTTACTGCAGACTTCAAAATCTGTAAAGACATTAAATTGTATTTCGGTTGAACGATTTTCAATACATTTTCACGAAAAATTGTGCTTAAGTACATACTTTAATGTAAAGTTCGGTCGATAAAACAATTATTCCAAACGAATGAATCCTTATTGGTATGTTACACCTTGTTTGAAATATATTTAATAAAACTTTTAATTCCTTCGGTAAAACTATCCAATTTGATTGATACCTTAATAATTAAACTTATTACTTTTATTAATAAAATTTTTTCGAATTTATTGAAAAAACTTGATTTAATACTTACAAAGCAAATTTAATTTTATCATTTTCTTCAATATATACGTCTCCGAAATAATACATACTACCAAAAACGACAGTTAGAATGAACCACAAACAGATCATTGCCATAAGTCTCAATGGATTGTTATAAGTGATTTGTATCTAGAAAAAATATAATGAATATAAAAAAGGTTTATATCATCATTATAAAAAATATGCTTGAAAAAAAAATTAAGAAAAATCGATCTGTCTTTTTTTAAAAAAATCCGTTTTTAAATTTCTAAAATTATTTCAAACGTAAAATTTTAAAAAGAAATGTTCTTTGTGGTCCCGTCGATTTATTGTCTCATTTTGATTTTTAAGCTATTTGTCTCAAATTTAATCAAAAATTTTAAACAGTTCTTTCGTTTTAAAAAATTTAAAGGTTTCGTTTCGTTTTACCGAAACCATTTTTATAATTAAAATTTTATGATGGGCAGATACATTAGATTATAGGATATGAGAAATTCTCTAATGACTGCAATGAATATTTTGAATTTAATGAAATTTAAAAAATGTTTTCATTTTCTAAAATTATCAGATGTTTTTTTCTAGAAAATATTGGAAATAAATATTGTTGCATTCTTAATTACATGCGTAGAATGTTTTTAGTACCGAGAATGCTATGTAGTTACCCAGGAGTAGAGGGACTGTCTAAAAAACTAAATTCAATCCGAAATTTAACTCGTGTCAGTGAAAGAATTTATTATAAACCGAACTTTTGACAACTTAATACAACTAGATAGTAACAAAATCGAATGGTAATTATGAAGCGTTTTCAATTTGATATTTTTAGAAATGGGGATGACAAGGTATTTTTTCAAGACTCAGGGTAATCGTTAAATCACAAGGATCGACTGATGACATTTAAGAGATATGGAGCAGAAATCAACAGCAAGAAGTCCAGGGATTTCCAAGACAGAGTCAACACCAACAAAATTTGATTGCGAATTGGATTGAAAGGCAAAGAAGGTGTCAGAAGGAACATACTCAAAGTAAAATCATTGAAGTTGAGAATTACCTGTCGCATGCATATAATCGACTGGATAGATAACACATGTAAAACAGTTAAATACATTTTGTTGGATAAAATGTGATTATTGACGTTGAAAATGTGAGGACGATAATTTTAGAGCGTAGTAATCCAAGATTTCGCAAGCGCTTTTAGTACTCAACACGGTCGTGACAATTTATAAACGATGTACGGATATAGTTTTTTATGACACTAAGAAGCATGTTACAGACCTTGTTTCTCTGACTAATAAATAATATATATACTGTAACATGGTATTTCGACCACCACGTTACCAAGTGTCGTGCCTAGTTTACTTCACGATTGGAATGGGAATCGCCAACCTGAAGTTAAGTAAAATGAGACTATCTTAGTGGAAATAATTCTTAAAATTGTGTAATGATAACATATTGAACTTAAGCTTTAAAAAAATGACTAGATAAAACGGGACTCGATAATTTATAAACTATAATTACAATTTTTGTTCACAACTGATGACATCAAGTATGGAGCAACTCTAAAGACTGGACGAGAGAACAACCATGGATGAGAGCGGAAGTTACAGCGAGCGTCGGCTAATCTTACTTAGAATCTAATCCTAGTTCCGTGATGTAGTAATGCGGAATAAATCCGACCAACGTGGGAAGCGAACGGACATGAATCCAGGGAACCAGAATTGCTGCATCACTGCTGATTCAATATCGGGAAACGCTAAACTGAGAACAAGACGAAAACACACCGCAACACTGAAGAATTCTAATCACAGACGATCATGGACAGACATAGTATAAGCAATCCCAATCGATATGAGAATTCGATAATTGGGTCATCAGGGACAAATAAAGCGCCCTGAGGATATTCAGAACACTAATTGGTAATTTTTGTTTCTATCGTGAATAAGACTAGACGCATCAGCTAAAGTCAGAGACAACACGATTACAATGGAGCAATTTGAAGCTTTTCTAGGCTTTGTAATTTAAATCTTCGTTCGGCTGGACATTGTCTCCCGCGTTTTAGAATATTCATTTTCTTTAGTCTTTTTATAGACAAAAATCATTATTGGAAAACTGTACTTAGTACATTATTGGAAAACTTTGATTAAGTAATTTAGAAATTCAAAACTGGTCATTCAGGAGTATTTGGTTATAAAAGTAGAAATTATTGAATTTTAATTGATTTTTAAATCACGTAAATGGCTCGTCTTAGGGAAGAAGGCGATACACAACACAAACATTTATCTTGGTATCTACAACTGGAGAGACTTCGATAAGTAAATATAAAATTGAATACATAACCTGGAAAGCGGTTAAAAATGTGCAAGAATATTTTCAACTATACATAGAGCTACTTCGTCAGAATGCTTACTCGCACTATCATTTATTAATAAGTAAAATCTTGGTAATTGAATTGATGAATCAAAAATATCTTAGTTTAGGCATGCCTCAATTATTGCGATCCAGTGGAAATTGTTTTTCAATATCAATTCGTATAGGTCGTTAAAATGTCTCAACAACGCATTGAGGACAACAACAATAGACGCAGTCAGAATTGTTAGATCTCAGATGTCATTGAGAGTTCCATTTTTTTATCTTCAGAAATATTTCCCCGACGGTTAGGCGGATTATCCACAGAGGTGTTTTGATTGATTTTCGGGATGGAGTAACATCCACTAGCACATGAGAGCAGGGTGCAGTCTGATCTAATTGGTTGTTAAGTATGTGACCGTATTCACAGGGAACAGACTTAGGTGTCTTTTTCAAATACGTCTAACCATTGCGCAGTCATTAATTATGATTATTATAATTATCGAGCGCGTAACCCCTCGACTCCGCGTAAACTCAACATTCCTCATGCGTAGCAAATTCATCAATGAAAAGTTTGAAGTTTGATTTTTCATTTATTTACAATAAATCTGATGTATTAGACTGTAATAGTCGAGCATTTGTTGTGAAGGACTTAATTTTCTAAATGCATTTGTTGAATGACTTAACACGCAGATCTAAAGCTTTGATACGCGCGGAATTCGGATTATATTAATTGATAAAGTTGTTTTGTTTATTATAAATTAAATGTAAATCATATTTATAATAACTAATTCAGACATTTTGGCTTCAAGATTAGGTCAGCGCTGTTTCGCAGTAGTGGCTGATCAAGTCCCTTCTAATTAAAATTTTTGGGTAAGACAAGACGTTTGAATTAACTTGATCATTATAATGATCATCCCAGTAGAACACAGTGAAGGTCGCAACTTTGACATTTCATTTATTCGAACCTTTGTAAGCTATTCTTCTAAGAATTTCTTTTGGTATTGGAAAACCATAATATATTTTTAACTCTTTAACCATGTTATCCGCCAACTTTGTTTGTCCTTTACTATCAAAATCGATATTAGTAACAATTTTTTAATCATTTTGAAAACTTGTGCTCATTTTTTCAACTTATAAGTTTAAGCTGAAATTGAAATCCCTCAGACAATCTTTGTGCAACAATACAATACAATACAGCAAACAACGAAGGGAACTTATATTATTTCCATGTTCTATCGCTAAAATCTGTTAAATGTTATAGTTTATTTTTATTGATTTCTTTCTAAATTGCTGTAATAGGAACACAATAAAAAATAACTTCCATGGCAAGTTATTTTATAACTTTAGAATATATTCTCAAAATTACTACTTTTCCAAGTCGCAAAAATTTTACTGTAAAACTCCATGAAATAACAGAAAATGTTTTTAAATTGTAATCAGAATTTATTTATTCGCATAGAAAATAAAATACAACAATTTTTTTCGAACACAGTGATTATAAGCGGACAAGATCTAACACATTGTCATTCTTATCAATTAAAGGTAGCTGTCAGTTTAAACCTGAAATTTCAGAGAGTGGTTTGAGAGAGTTAAACATCACTTTTGTACTGTAAAATATTAATAAAAAAATTGAATATCATAATAAAATGTAAAATGATGTATGTGTACGATAGTTTGACGTTATATTGACAAAATTAAAGTATCCTTTACACGAATGTATATACAACCGACGTATCGTTTTCTGAAGTATGTTAATTTCTCATCAAGGGGCGCGAAAGCGCCCCGACGAACCATGATAAGGTTAGGTATGCTGGCGGGCGCTGAGCAGCACTATTTTAAATTTTACTCGAAAACCTTTGTCAATGCTTTCTCTTTCTTTATCATTTATTAAATTTTATATGTTATAATGTTCATGATGTTAACAATAAAAAATAAATTTAACTTAGATTGAAATGAACGTGTGAAAATGCATGTACAAATTATAAAGAGAGGCTAAGATGTACTGATTTTACCAATGAATCTTTAGTATTCTGGGTCCCATGTATCAGTATATCGGTACAGTCAATATAGACAACCTAATTGAAGACATGTACCGCTTTTCCTTATCAACGATAATTATTATCAAATGATTACAGAAAAATTAAAATTTTCTATTATTAACTTAATTCCTTACATTGATTATATATACTGATTATATATACTGGTTATATACTTAGATTTACAAGTATAAAAAATTTTCACTCCAGTCACCATGGTGAAAAAATGGGAACGAGTAAAAGTGTTTCATTGATTAACTTCCCGTACAGTGATAATGCGTAAACTTTTACACCCGGCACTAATGGTGCTAATGCATGGACGAGTCATTTTTTCCTGTGTAAATTGAGCTGTTAAAAGCTGACTAAGCAATCATATCGCCATGTTATAGTTGTATCGTTTGAAGCTACAGCAGGGTACAGGTTTTTGGCTTAAAGGTACAATATCACGTCATACAAGAAACGCACAGCGCCAACATGTTTATTAAATTTCTAGTTCTTTTTTAGAATCAAGTAAGATATCAAGATCTCGTGTTTTAAGGATTTTATATTTTGAAAGCAAGTTTATAAATCTGTTCGGTATTCAATCTCGACGCACTTGCATTCATATGGCTGAAGTTCAGCACGTGCTAAACTTCAGCCACATCTTATATTCTTTGTTTCCGAAGACGGCATCATTAAAACAATAACATTGCACGAAGGGCTCACTCAGTGAAAAAAAAGACTGTGCAAAGAAAAACAATGTTCCGTTGGACTATGCAGAACAAAAGATTAGTAACTCAAGTCATGCAGAATGTGAATTATGCCCGCAATTTGTCGATGTAAACTAAGAACCTCTTATGCTACGCACAGCATCAGAATAATCACTTCAAAACACGACTTTTTCCAATTACAAAAATAATGATAGCGATTTTTCTTTTAAAGAAACAAAATGGTAGATTTTGTATGTGCTGTAATGATCGAGACAACGAGAATCTTACTGTATTTTTTTAACAACCAATCAAGATCAAACGCCCGTGATCGACGAAAGTTTCACATTCAAAACTACTCATCAGGTTCATCAAATCAATATCACAACAGCGATCGATGGACATACACCATTTTTCTTCAGCAAGAACATGTATATACGTCAAAGTATTTCGACTGCGATGTTAAAATTTTGAAATTATTTTAATTTAAAATCATTTTATAAAGTAGGTAAAACCGTGAAATGAACAATTTCATAAACCAAGCAATCCTACGAAATGGGTAATTACGCTAAGAGAACGGAGGGGGTCCGTAAAGTGGTGGAACCCCAAGAAATAAAATTTTTTTAAATGAATAAATCGGTAATTTATTGACATTATTTGTTTATTTTTCAAAAAACAATAAAATTTGTTTACTGATTATGGCTTTTAAGTTATAATATTTAAATACATATATACTCTGCGCGCAAAAAAGCCACTTAGCCAAGGTTGAAATTTTGCCATTTTTCAACCTTCCGTATCTTCCGTAATTCTTATCGAAAACGATTATTTTTTTCAACAAATCAAAGCTGTTGAGAATTCGCGACAGCTTTTACCGACCGCGCAAATGAAACTTCGACCGTTAGTTCGACATGCTATGGCTGCGTAGCGGATACTAGTAGCACGTAGCAACAGGCCGACCTCAATGCTACTCGGGACACTTGAGTGGCAACAGCTCCTGCTAATCCTCAAATGTTCATGACCCTAATTTTACTTCAATTTATTCAACTTCGTAAAAATTAGATTTGATATAAGTTTTATCTATTGCATCATTTGTACTTTTAAGTGATAGTTAATCGAAAAGTGACTAGGTGTAATACAAAGAATTCATAGTGTTAAATTTGAGGTAAGAGCCAAAGCTCAAACTTGGTTTTGTATTGCGGTCTCGGTGGACCCACTTCTTAGTCTTATCTGAATCACCTGACGGATAATTTAAAATTTAGATTAACCTCGAAACTGACTTTGCGCAAACAATTTATCCAAATGAAGTATTCAGATGAAACGTGGACTGATGATGTCGTGTTTCTTTGCTGTTGGACACTTAGTGAGTCAACGGGACACACGATCTTTCAATCAAGCTGAGTCTCTGAAGTTGACCTAGGTCACGGGACATCCGTCGTAGATATAACGAACAACTACGACCAATTTGATCTTAGTTTTAGAAATTGCAAGCTCTAAGCTGCGTTTGTACAGAAGTGTGAAACAAGTAGCACAGTGATTAGTTCCAAATTAAGGCGTGACAATTTTACGGATTGTCAGAGCTATTGTCTTCATATTGTGCTGAATTTGAGCTACCTCTAACTCGCTTTAACTAGTCTCTTCGCTCGCTTACGCTTCAGTCCATTAATCTTTTCCTATTATTTACAAATTCTTTGTTTTTAATCAAAAGTTTGTTTGGTGTGTTATAAAGATTAAGGTGAATTTAAATAATTACATTTGTTATTATAATTTTTCACGCTAAGCATTCTTTATATATGTGTCTACTTAAGAGCATTTAAACTGTATTTGTTTTCAGGCATAGTTGAATTACAGTACACTTAATTGTTATCTAAATAAGCCAATATTTAACAAAAGCTTAAGATTTCTTTTAGAATGTTAAAAGAAAACTTATTGAAAAATGGGAACTACGTAACTAAAAATTACGCCTAAATCACGAGCGCGATATATGTCTCGCGTAGTGATGTGCAATGTTTGCCGATTAATCGAGGTGACGATGTTTTTTACTCGATTAATCAATTATTTTTATATGAAATTCGGGAAAAAATATTTTTAAATAAATACATTATTAGTTAAATTTATGTATTTTTAATACAATTTTTAAAATATTATAATATGAAGTGTTTCATAAACTAAATTATAACATTCAAGAACACATATCTAAAAAATTTATTTCTCAGATTGTCGCTTACATTCAGATTCCGCCACAAACAATATTCTAACTTTGTTTACATGTATTAAAAGTCAAATAAAAAATTATATGCTATAGTTTGAAAATTTCATTCAATTTCAACAATAAGCTCAGTTTACAATTTTAAATACATAGTAATGATAAATTAAAATAACGTGTTATTTTAAAAATAATTTTATAATCACCGTTGATTTTCCTTTCAATTGTTCATAATTTTTATTGATGATAAGTTTTAATGATTAAATATAAAATATTACAAAATAGATAATTATAAAGGTAAGATTGAAATAATATATGTTTTTATTTTTTTGTATATTCCAAATTTCTATATTATTAAGTACTAATATATTACAAAATGAGTTACGAACTAAAATAAAAAAATATTATATTTGCGTAATTTATATTATTATTTATAGGTTGAATAAGAGTCTTACAATATATTAAAATTTAAAAATAAATAATAAACATCAATTAATCGATGTTTTTATCATAAAATCGATTTTTTTATTTTAATTTTTTATAACATCAATTTTTTTCAAACATCGTACATCACTATTCTCGCACAATTACAATTGATAATGACGCGTTTCGGCGCATGCCAGATACGCACACCACGAATAACCCCTACCACTCACACAACACCGCGAGCCTATTGACAACCTCAATCACCTCATGCCAGATTGTGACTCGCCGGGGACACCAGTGCTACGCACAGAGCATCCGATGACGAATCAAATTCGTGAACTGACGCGGCCGATCAGACCGAGTATTCGACGGTGTCTCCCCATATATTACGACCGAACAGACATCGGCCCTTGACAGCGACAATTTGTAGTGCCCAAACACAACAAAATTTTTGTCAACTTTGAACATGTACAGGGAAAAATATTGCCCCTATTAACCATATTTTTTACGATGGATTATAAAAAATTATCATTTTCTGATCAAAACAAATGAAAATTTGTGTTTTTTGATAAAAAAAATGACAAAATTATGGCCAATCAAATATCATGCTGCATTTTCGTACTTTTTTCAGTGCTAGTGAGAAAAATCATACAGTCTTTCATAAACACGAATTTCAATGAAACGAAATAAGTATAGCATATCGATATCGAGGGCTTAGCATGGCTATGATATGGTTAACATACAGTTATGGCATGGAAATGGTATTGCAAGGTAGAGTAGTAACATGGTAATAGCATGGCACTGGCATAGAACTGGCTAGACAATATCAAAGATTGAGCCAATTTCATTGACTTGTGCTCTTAGGATTAACTTTAGCAACATGTTCAGGATAACCAGCTTGTTTTTGTTTTTTTATATTATATTTCAAAAGTTTATTTAGCGTTTAAAATTTCATATAAAGAAACTA
The DNA here is from genome assembly GCA_022817045.1 of Psix sp. ZL-2020. Classification (NCBI taxonomy): domain Eukaryota; kingdom Metazoa; phylum Arthropoda; class Insecta; order Hymenoptera; family Scelionidae; genus Psix; species Psix sp. ZL-2020. Next base: position 2,289 of record JABFQD010001290.1, on the reverse strand, counting down.
TACGTTCCGGTCTGCATTTCAGTGTCGAAAGTTCTTTTCGCACTGTCTACTGCAAACAGCTAATTTTAGCTATTTTATAACAGCACGAAAATCACTCCTGTTATAAGTTACTATTATAGCATGTGTTAAAAACATTAATTGGCCGATCGCATTGTAATGGTGGTTCGATTTAAATTTCGAATGTTGGGCTAGAAAACCCTCACTCTTATGGTAACTTTAAACCAGTTTATTGGATTAGTAAAAAAATTGAATCATTATTTGTAGACGATGAATATTCATAAAGCGATTGAGGGTTCGGAGAAAAAATATAGATCATCGGTAAGTGATTTTATTTCCTCATATTTGATATATTATTTGATTGTTGCGTATGGGTAAGTTTGCTAGCAGCGCCATCTTGCGATTTTAAAATTATTCTTAATTTTGTTCGTGTTATTCGTCTAATTTGAATAAATGAATATTATTAATATAATTGAATTTGTGCATGTTTACTTTATGCAGTTAATTTTCTATCTACCCGCGTGGAAAAATGTTTCTGGATATATGCTGGAATGTCTCTGGATGAATGTCTGGATATAATAAGGTTTAGTTTTGTAGCTAAGATGGTTAAAATCTGGAAATGGTCTGGAAACTCTTCTAGAACTCTTCTTCATATGTGGCTGAGGAGCGCGCCCCGACCATAATCCAGACGTAATCCAGTTAGTTTCCATAAATTAAAAAAAACTATTTTATAAACTATATTATAACTATAAATAACTGATATTAAGTAACACAATTAATTCCTTTACTTATATATTTTAAGAATATTAATCTTTCGTCAATACATTAATATAAAATCTGCATTCTCCAAAACCTCGATTACTGCTTCAGAAAGAGGGATGCTTATTTTTGGCAATGGCAGTATATAGTCATAACAGATCAATTTGTTAAAATTATGTCCAGGGTTAATACTATATTCAATGTCAGCGACGAGTTCGAAGGGTGTCGTCAAAAATCTGTCGGTTCAAAATGTGCTCAGCTTAATGACTAAAACTCATTCTTTAAATAAACTATTTTTTTTAACTATTATTTTAATGAACAAGGTTTTTCACCTGTTAATTTTAGTTAGTTATTGGAAAGCACTGATTGACGAGTTGTTTCTTGGTTGTTTTATGTCGTTTTCCTTTCTTGTCACTTAGAACATCAGACAAATTCCCAACTAGTTCATTATTATAAAATCGTCCCTGGCTGCCTAGAAAAAAATTTAAACGAGGTTTAATATTATATATTGATCAATACATATAATCCCTTATGTTATAAATAAAATATACGTATACTACCCTTTAGATGAAGAATCTTTTTACATTGTCATTCAAAATCTTGATCATTCAATGTAATGCAACAGTATGAAACATCTTTATTCAAAATTGGAACATAACATAACGATTTAATAGAAGTGATATTTACAAGATGGGTTCTTGCATTATGAGTCGTGATTTTAAATATATATTGAATTGTTTCCTGTGTATGTAACGTAGCTGTAAAGCAATTTTCTGCCGTGCATGTATTGACAACAGCATAGTACTGTGTTTTACATTGACAATCATTCACACAAATGCATTCAGTTACTTTTATAAATTCTTGTATACTTCCGAATTTTATTTTATCATTATCATCATTATAAATTATGTATGAACTTAAGGATCGTTTTGTTCGAGTGTATCCTTCTGCAGTATACAAGTACTTTCTTTTCAATAGCCTGTAAAATTTAAAAATCGATGTTCCATAGTTGTTGATGTCCCGAAGTCAGTGTTGCAATTCTGGAGACATTTCTTGAAAAGATTTAGTATTTCCTACAATCCATGTTGACTCTGCTACAAACTGTCTTCTTAAGCGTCCGGCGTTGTAATTCATCAATTCTATTATCGCTGTTGCAGATCTCTGTTGTTCCAAAACTGCTTTGATGTTCGCCATAGTTAAATACGTTGTTGTAGCTTCGCATATCTGAAGTTGTGGAGATTTACTTCCATGAACGAATCTCTTCAAATGACCGTTTAAGTCTTCATAAGGGAAACATGAAGTGTTCCACAATGGCCCAAAATTTTTAACATCATTTGTCAGATGTAATAATATCTTCTACCATATAAGCCTTCAAAATCCTTCACAAATTTCGTTAAAGCTTTGTTTGCAACATTCAAATTGGCCTCTGAAATTGACGATTGGTGTAAAATGGATATCCCTAACAATAATAACATGTAGTGGTCAAAATAGTCCTTTAACATTAAGTCACATAGCACTGGCAATGAGTATTCA
>JABFQD010001289.1:0-19003 GCA_022817045.1 Psix sp. ZL-2020 | reverse complement strand
AAAATGCAATGTATTAATGAAATTAAATTATATAATAAAGTAATTAAAATACAAATCAAATTGTTTTCTTTATTTTTTGTCATTTTCAACCGATTCATTGTTCAGCAAGGAAATATTATAAAACCAAATTTCCCATGGAATTCACGTTGCCGGAGAAAAAATGAATAAACTATTGATTACAAGGCAATTTGTTATTTTGCTATTTTTAGACAAATGTTTAGCAAAATAAAAAACATGTTTTTGTTTCAAATAAAATGCATACTTTTATTTGATATTAACCATTTGAAAGTGAAACAAGGACGCAAATCACATATCAACAGAAAATGTTCATTTTTCAAATGACTAAACAAATTAAAGTACGAATATAAAAATGATCTTACGTTTATATAATTATAATACAAAGGTATAAAAAGTTTGCTAATACCTTATTATTTGGCCTAATGATGTTCTTCCTACGTTATTAAAAACACAATAAAAAATGATTTCTGGTTTGAGTGTAAATAGAATACATGTGGTGGAATTAGGAAATCAATTAAACGAGATGTGAAAATGCCACACTTCAAGTTTTTCTCAAAAATAACTCCAAGACAGAAACTTTTGCTAATTCCGTGTAATTGTAATTATTTCAAATCGTATTACAATGCTAGATTACATACACACGTGCATTTCAGGTGGCGCAAAAAGTGTTATAATTTTTAATAAACGTAGCGTGGTAATTATATTTGTGAATGAAACATGAAAATTATTTGAAGGTGAAAGAAAAAGCTGGTCGACTAAATAGTTGCGAGAGTGAGAAAGAGGACGGCCATGGCGAGAGGCAAAGGCATACATGTATCAAGCGATATACCTTCGCGGTAGTGGCAGAGGCGCATTCCAGGCTTGGAGAAAGCCTCTCTTACGTTTTACCCGGTATAAACAGTCCGCATTTGAGTTCCACCAGTCATAAGTTGCACATGTTCTTTGCAAACCTGTTCGTATCGCCAATTTGAATTTGCGCGCCTTCCGCGCCATATATACAGCCTCAGCGAAGTTATTTCAGTATTAGCGATTATATACTTTGTCAACTCTCATGTTATTTGCACACTCCAGTTTCGTGATGAAATTTTTGCAGTTTATACAAATAATTATACAATGAAATCATTACATAATGTAATGCGAAATTTAATATCAAATTAACATACATCAAATAAATAGTTTTCAGTTGAATAATTTTGCACTGACAAATTTCATAATTGTATAAGATTTGTAATGTACATATGATAAAATGTTATGATACAAACTGTATTATAATTACACGAATAATATTTATAGTAATGGTAATTATAATTGGTATTACTTAGATGTGTCGTTTTTGTGCTCTCTTCGGATAAAAAACTGTACCATTAAAATTTGACTCGTTTTATGCTTACAAGAATGGCATAAAAATATTTGTCTTTCATTATGAAAAGAAATTGGTTTGTAATGTCGCTTATACTCATTAAAAGTATTGTTAATATTGTTACACGCAATTTTGCTACTGCAATGATAAAATTCACATGCTAAAAATTCTGAAAATAGCATCTCTTGATGAAAAATTGTAATGAGTTTTGTGAGAAAAGCAATTAATAAAATTGACGTTACATTGCTTGGAAAACATATTCATACACAATTTAAAATATAAATTCGTTTAGTTTCGATGAAACAAAGGTCTAATTAGTTGTGCAGTGTATTCCATTAACGGCACATGAAAATGTTTAATTAAAAAGACAATTGTCAAAGACGAAGTTAGCAATTGATTTACTTGAACTTAAATGCTATTATAATAAATACTCTCGATATTTTTAATTACATTCCATTAGGGCATACAGTTATTTCATGCGAGTGGATATGTAAATGTGCATGTCATGAATGTATATGTATCAAACTTGTATTCATAAAACACTACACCCTGTACTTTAAAGGTATACATTTATACTCGGCTCGAATTTGCGATGAAAGATTCTGCCTGCGATTTGAATGTCGAACATAGTTAAATCATACATATGCATTTTTTCTCATGCAACGATAATTCTCCAACTAATGAAGCTAACTGGTTCGGCCCATGCACTTGGGACCTTTACACTTTTTGTCTTCGTCCCACCGCGAATAATACTTTCTTATTTTATACCGTACAATTGTAGTTGACTCTCAGCGTGTAATCGTGATGCTGTATTCGGCATTTTAAAATTGCAAGAGAGATAACTCCGGTGGTAAGACTCATCTTGGCGGAAGATCGTCTTCCTTAGTTTGGTAATTCGATAGAAAGTAATAAGCTAATAGATTTGTTTATTATAAATTTAAGCTCCTCGATGCTATCAGTCGCTCGATACAATTCGCGATTTCTCAGCGGCGCGTTTCTTAATTGGATAATAATCAGATTATGTAAAAAGTTAATATATCATTTACGTTGCTTCGAACTCGCGATTACGTAATCGTCACGAATATATAGGTTGCTCGAAAAAGTCTAATTATTCTGGCAAATCCGACTATAGAGATTTGAGGCTTTTTCTCCAGGTGATAAATAATGCATCGCGCCGGTGCAGTTAAGCAACCAACAAATACGGAATCTGTGTTTCTATGTTACTTCAATTTCAATACCATTCAATGCCATCTTTTCGCATCGGTTAGCTCCGTTTCAAGCACACAACTCCTTATGATTAAGTCTTAATTGCAGTACCAAGTTTGGTCTGCTGATACCTCAAACGCCGAGCGAATCGAACGAGGGATCTTGATATTTCGCGCTATATCAAAGCTCCGCTTGCACCTTACTCGATATTTCCGAACATAAAATCGTATAATCAACGATTCGCGAAAAAACGATTCAAAAAAACGTCTCCTCGCGTGTGTGGAGCTTTCTTTTCATCTAACTTTTTAGGATGTAATTATTGCGCACAAATTGCTATGTGAATAAATCGAAGCTTTGGTTACGGGGGAAAAAATTGCCAGTGTATGGGTGCGGTATTGAAGAAAAAGTAATCATTGGTTTTTGTGATCGATTGACATGGCTTCGGTTTATTATGAGACTTACGAAAAGTACATGAAAAATACGAAGATGGCATATCATAAATTTTGAGAGCAATATTATGGGGGAAAGTGGGGCAGGATGGAGCCGTCGGGCGAGTGTACATAACATCACGATTTTCACATCAACTTTGCGATCCTGCGCGCGCGCGCGCGCTCGCAGCCGGTCGCCGCAGTTTTGACAGGGCCAACAGGTAGCCGAGCTTTTTGTCCTGATGTCGCGGAAAAAAACCTACCCACCGACTTGATTAGCACAAATATTCCAACTTTATAGCAATTAACCGATCATTGATTTCTTCTGCAACCTCACCGCACTCGAGATTTTGGCTGCCAGATAACGCCGTGAAAGCCTCTTATTTCGAAACGTGTAATTTGAACGCAGCCTCGGGCGCTCGCAAAAATCGTATTGTAATAATTAAAATTTTATGAAGCATGTACGATTTATTGATCTTTAATAAGTCTTTTCGAGCTGAGACGTTTCATTTTGCCAAACGAACGAATCTTACAGGAACAACGGTAAATAATGAACGTGATTGCTGATAAGGGTTGCAAGTGCGTCAGCTGTTTTCACGACGAGCTGCCGATATAGATGTTCCAGTTGTGTCTTTCTTATTGTTTATTTATTGAGAATAAATAAAAAGTGGATATTGACTCTGCTGGTGCGAGTTTATAAATGAAAAAAGTATACTTTGTAGAAATAAATGAAATTTTGCGGTGAAAAAAGGCGCGCATTTTTTGCATAACTTCGAACTATCTTATTTTAGTCGATGTAAAGCCGAGTAAAAAATCTGAGTGTATTTGACTATATACTTGGATAACAAGTTCGATAAAGTTAATCTACCTACCAAAAGTTGTTTCCTAAGTTTCTCTCCGACTCGATGTTTTGTTGAGATGATAAATATATTGTCAACAAAACAAATTGCACCCAGGTAACTGTGAACGGTGTATTTTCATAAACCGCAGAGTCACGAAAACAATTAATGCATTGAAGAAGTTTATAGAAACACATGATAAAGTCATTCGGGTAGACAAAACTTATAGCTTAGTGTTTTTCATTGAAAGCCGCGTATTTTTTTCATTGTACCGCTGCTCCATCCCGTTGCTGCGCTGTAATTCAATACTCCATAAATCTCGACATGAATTCGGTAATGTATACTTTGAGAGACTGCAAAAGATTTACATTCGCAATGAAAAAGTGAAATATTAACTTAATTGTGCCGAAAACGTGAAATTTCGACCGGATGAAAATGTTGTTTTTTTAATTTCGAAATTCGAAGACGACATGGATTTATAAGAGGCTAATAAAACTATCATAAAGTAAGCAAAGTCCACTAACTTCGCTCATGCAGCTGTAAGAAAATTCCTTTTTCATAACTGCCTAACGTTTCTGCGCATATTTTCTCTCAAAACAGTTCGACCATTTGTTGAAATCTCCTTCTCCGTAAAAGTACGTAAGGTATAAAATAATATCCATTTGATCTCCGGCGAAAAAGATAACCGATTTTTTGCCACGTTATGTAACGTAATTTGTTGTTTAATCTTAATTATAAATACGTTAGGCGAGGAAGTACCGGTACAATGGAGGAAGCATCTTGGTTATTGTCGCACAAGGAACTTGAGCGTCCGAAGTAGTTATAACGTTGGTCGCAAAATCGAGGGGACGATCGGTTATGCGGCGCACGGGGTCGCGGGCAGGCGGGGTGCTGTGGAATGACGAAAAGTGGGGGTGGCGGGCCCAAGAACACGGGGCCTTAAGAATTGCTGGGAGTGGGAGACGAAAAAGGCAAAGGCTCCGCTGGAGGTGACTTCGCGATGCCACGCGAGTCGGCCCGACGCGATCCGATCGGCACCGAAGAGATCAGTCTTCAATCGTTACTTGTAGCGTTCCGATCGCGTTCCCTGTCAGCTCGAAATCGTCGTGCTAAGTCGACGAAAGAACCGTCCAGCTGCTACCAAAATGGCCGCGTCTTGAGTGCAAATTTTTCGTATACCGATCGCGTTTTTTTCTTTCCTTGTTGGTGATGGTGTAAGCTGCTGCTCCCTGCTTGGATTACCTTTGAGAACAAATCGGCGCTTCGGGTAAATGTTTTGAATTCAAAATTGTTTATAAATAAAACCTTCATTGGTATCGTGAAATTGCTTATCTCCGAGTGATGCAAAAGGGCTTTTCTCCTTTTCGCACAAATCAAGTGACGTGAAATTCTTTATTACGACTTGAGGTTCAATTTGAATGTAAAAAAGAAAATCTGAAATTGCAAGACGAAGTTAATTTATTTGACTTCCGCTTTATCACTTTCTTTTAACTTTTATTCATATTTCTAATTGAATAGCGATGAAGTAAGCGCATTTTTGCATTTAATTACTTTTTACATTCATTTATAATAGATATTTATTTTCCTTATCACTTATTATTAATTAGTCAAATATTGGGAAAACACTAATGTGAGTTAAAATGTTGCTATTTTTTACGCAAGCGAGGCATTTTTGAGATTATCGCAGGCCACTTATTGAAAGTTATATAATATGCTGCTTGTTGAAATTAACACTTGTAAAATTATTGAAAAAACACTTGCTTCGTATTCTGAATTAGTCGAATATGCAGTATTTTTTCAACGCGAATTTCAATACGGATACATCGTATACGTAGCGCGAGAAAGTGTCGAAGAAATGAGTAAAATAATTATATAATAATAAGCATCACCTTTGATGCAATTATAAAGTGATGTTTTGCACTTGAAACTCGTTGCTTTTTCAAAACATCAAGTATGTATATGATATGAAATATGAACATACACGCTGATGATGCTTCATTAATATAAAATTGTTATTAGAAAATGTAACGAAACGAAATAACGAAATAAAATATTCAGTTTGCTTTCATAATTTGAAATACTTTATATTTGGAAAATGATTATTCTGAAATCGATTGAGATGGCAATTTAATTATGGAATAAAATACGTACATATCGCTAAATGAAAATGTTGAAAAAATGGAACACTAGAGAAATGAATGAAAATACCGAAACCGCACAGATGAAATAGAATATCTTAAATACTGACGTAATTGATCGAAAGGTTGAGCACAACACGTGGAATTAAAATTAATTCGATATAACTGATATGAATTAAACATCAAGCTGTATATTTAAGGATATAAAAATGACTGCAGTGCGTGTTTCATAACGTTGAAATTTGATATAATAAATATGTGCTATAATTAATTTTTTGCTTTTAAATTTGTTACGCTTCTCTACGTTATTTGCCATAAAAATTACATCATTTAGCTGTTTAATTAATAAATTTCGAAATATAAATCGATCGTGTGAAATTCAACGGTAAAACGTGTAATTGACTTTCGTTCGAGGAGATATTATAATACGCCGTGAGATTTCAAATATAAGAAATTGTGCGATCATTTGGGCAATTTGAAGGCTGTTAATTCATCTTCGGGCGAAATGATTTGCCAGTGGAAACATGACTTTCTTCAGTTTTTCATAATATTTGACGCGCGTGCATGTACGAGAATATTCGTCTAGTTTAAACCCGAACAATGGTACATCGCTCACAAGTGTTCCTGAGAAATTCTCACGAGTAACACGTTTACTTTCGAGATGCATTCAATTCTTTCGACGTTTCTGACAGGTTTCTACATTTACGATTGAGATACAAAATTTGATCATAGCTGTAAAATACGTCGCTGTGAATAATGATTCTAATATAAAATCCATCAGCGAATGCCAGCTGAGAGTTTATTGTTGCCAATTTCTGTGCTTATTATAATTGGCCGAATCCTCTTTGTTTGTTTTTGTCCGAAATAAAAAGAAGAAGGAAAGAAAAAAGAGTACGCTCGACTGATAAAAAAGGATCAATTTTGAGAGCATAGATATTTGATTATGACATTTGTCGCGCTGCACTTTGCTCGACCGCATCTGACCAAATGGACGGAAGTCCGGCGAAGCCAAATGAACGCTGCGCCAATGTTTATGGCATAGATGGCTGCTCGAAGGAAGAAAAAGAGAGCATATTTTTCGGTGCGCAGAAATTGCACCGATGGATGGGAATAAAAAAAATGAACTGCATCCGTAGAGTTTCTTTCACAAAAATAACATTCGGAGATGCTTAGGAGGCGAAGCTCTGGAAAATATCTTGATCCGATAATATTACACGTTTACTATGTTTTTACTGATGGAATCCACCTGCGAGTCGACCTACGCTCGAGTTGAACCCAATTTCGTGGGATCTGTTTCAACACAATAAATTCTTTTCCCACACGTTAACACTTGTTTATTCACAAGTTGTCGGGCAAGTAAAATCAGCTGTATCATTCGTTGCGTTGAGTTTTCGTTGTCATGGTATCAAAGAAATGCATTTCGACTTTTGCGTGACTTTCGAGGCAGCCTGCACGCCATAACCGTAGTACAATATCTGCGCGCCAAAGTCAAATATCTGTTTTGCATAAGAGTTCCTGAACCGTAGATGAATTTCAATAGGTGCTACATGTTCCATATTCCGCAACTTTCTTTATTGGGCACAAAAAGTGCATTTAATCACGCACCGCTGCTTTAAAGGCTTTGCAGTATCACTCGCTGCGCTAAGTTTGCTATAATTTGATGAAAACAATCGATAAATATTTTGAAAGCAAAAACACAAACGACACAATACAGATGTGTTACTTAGATTTGGTTTTGAGCCACATTATAATGTTGTTTCATATTTTAGGCAAACAAAAGTTTGTAAAAACGCTAGAGCGCGCAGCAAAAAGTTTACATTGAATAAAGCTGTCTACGTGTATACAAATGAAACGAATACTTTTTAGATATGAAATAAGGTTCGAACGATAGTTAATTACAGTGCTCGTAGTAACGTATTTGTTTTATGTGATACTTATAAATATTGTTTTCCGCTCATAAATTTAATCATTCTATATATAAAATTAAATCACGCAAATTAAAATCTTTTGCGCGCAAAAAAGGGCGAACGAAACGCAGCAGTAAATCAAAATTACAACGTAACGGCTAAATTATTATGTTAAATCATAAATGATTACTTTGCCAGCAATTTCCCTTTGATTTAAATAATATTCGATAAATCCCGTGAATGTAAATGAGAATTGTTACTCCGCGGTAATGCACTTTTTTCCGTCACTTTTTCTCGCCGCGTTTCATTTATTCTTTTACAAAGCTAATCGATTTAATTGTTATCGCGATGCCTAAATGGCAAAATGTCCTGCCGCCGCCGCCGCCGCCGCCGACCAGTTTCCATATTTATGCTCCTTTCGCAACATATTTTCTAATATGCGCGCCACAACGGCACGTTTTGCTTTGTAACACAAACTCAACAAAAAAAGGTATCGCGTGAACTTGACATTTTTCGTTTCGACATTTCTGATTGATGAAAATGTCATTCGCGCTGGCAAGAAATGTTAAGGAACGCTTTCTGCAAAGCCAACAAACCGAATTATATGCCGATTAACGAGCTCATCACTGAGACAAAAATTGCGCGGCAAAATTGCGGCCGGCTGCGGGAAGAAAAAAGTACGACGAAAAAAGTGGCTCGCCGAAAAAGCGACGCGCCAATCGGCCGGTGACAAAAGTTACTGGCGAAAGCGAATAGCCTACGTGCAAATATCCGCAGTGCGAGTTATGCAAGTGGACGCGCGTTTTTTGCGCTCGCTTTTTGCGCCGATCTCGCGCCACGGCTGCGCTCGCGCTGCGCGATTTGCGTCCTTGGGTTCGGCATCCTTGGCATCCAGGCAAGCCTACGCGCTCGACGCCGACAATCGCGAAAGTTCGTATCATCGGAGCAGCGCCGCTCCGTAGGAAAGCACACCGGTGGTCTCGACGGCAATCGAGCTAACCGTAACCGCACAATCGCTATTCACCGGAATTCCAGTTTCCTTTCCCCGATCGCATGTGTCGCTCTCGCTCTCTCGCAACATCGTTTGCTCCCGTAATCCGACAACAGTTTTCCATTCGACTACTACCAGCGTTTTGTTTTTCGCTCGCTTCCGTTGCAATTATTCCCAAACTTGACGTTTCCCAATGCATTACCATCCGCGTCGCGAATTTATACACGCTTTTGTTGTCCGCTCGCGCGTCAATAAATCCGATCAAAGAATGCATCGAACAAATCAACTTGCGCGCGATTATTTGTCTTTCTCTTGTCGCGATTTTCAACCAGCGGATCGACTTTCGGATAATGCGTTCGCTGCCGTTCCTTATGGCCAGCGCTTTTCAATGCAAAAGTCGCCTCCGCCGCAGGCGCGCGTGTAACTTACGATACCAGGCTTATCCGACCAGACTCTTTCACATTCGATGACATTTTTCCGTCGCTCTTCTCTATTTTCTTTCCTTTCCACTGTATTCAGTATGCCAACCAGTGCGAGCTGTCCTGAAAAACGTGTAACACTCTTTTACAACTTAACCGCTGTAATGCTCTTCATTTTCTTAAGCCCCGCCATATATAAGTTAGCTTTTTGCGCGCACTTTTTCCGCCGACCTAGGCAAAATTGGTTTCCCGACCGGCCGCGTGAGAAAGTTTTTGGCTTCGACAATCAGACACTTGTTTTCAATTCTCCCAACCGTTTCGGACAGTCTCCGTTCGAAAAACGCCTCAGCTTTCAGTAGTTACGCCCAATTTGAATATATTTACATCGACTAGTTTTTTAATTGGACTTCCAGAGCGATGTGCCGCTATGCACAAATTTGGGTTAATAAGCTAGATCTATATTACAGAATAATACATGCTATTAGTTCGAATTCCTTTGATTCTGAATATTTCATGCAGCCGTACGGAAATTATTTTCTATAACGTTACTTGTTTTCATTATGTCTTAATCAGCTATGGAGAATGAATTTATTTCCCAACGTCGAAATTGATTTGATCTATATTTGTGGCTTTAAAAATTGTGTTTCTTCGAGCTCTCGGAAAGGCATGCGGCAACTGTTATACATTATGAAGACAACTTCTTTTTCAGTTCTCTCTAGACGTCAATGATTTATGCATAAATAGTTTCATACGTGTCGATTTAATTAGTCATTATTAAAATAACAAACACTGTCAGCGTGGCATAGTTTGGCGTGGAGTAATAAATTATCGAAGGTTACAGTTTTTGTCGGTGGAGGGCGTTGATTTTTGATTTAAACGAGAGCTGGAGAAAATGAACTGGCGAATGAATAATGCTGTTTTATTCTTATCACGGAATTCGATGATTTATTCAAAAAATGTACAAAATTTGAACTGCGGAAACGGACGTAATTACAAAATTAATCATCAACGCCAACGTAATATCACTTTCGTTTATTAAATTGCGCGTGATAAGTTCATACGAGAATCATGTTTCCAACAACAAAAATCGTATAAAAGTTGCAGCGAGCATTGAATGCGTTTATTCAGCGTAAAATTGTTCGAAATTGAGGTTCCAGATTATGACTTATGAGCCAGATTGTTCGTTGCATTCGCATCGTTCATCCAATGAAAACTCGTGATATTTTGTGCGATCGTCGAGCTTATTAACATATTATTGTCACAACAAATTTGCAATGCGCTTTAACTGCATACTGATTGCGTGACAATACTTTCGAATATTTTAATGACAAAGTGAGCCACATTCATAAATTCAATCATCGGTGAAAACTCGAAAGTCAAAGTGTGAGCGTCATTGTAACGAAAAATCATTCTCACTTGACGATTGTTATGGCTTCAAATAAAATATGAATGACCATTTGTTCAAAATGATTGCAACGTAATAAAATTGATTCATTAACGCAGATTGCAAGACTATTAAAATGTTACAACTATTTCCGAAAAGCTAAAACATGTTTACACATTAACGTTTTATTTTTCAAAAACAAATATCTATAAAATTGCGAACAAAAATGTTTTAACGATTCGGGCGAAAAAGTGGAACATAAATTCAAGTGTAGAAAGAAGAAATTGTTCATTAACTTTTTGGCGCACATTTTTGCAGCGTCTTAAAAACAAAAGGGACCAGTTGCTGAAGGGTTAATATACAAGAAATTACATGACGTAACGGTATGAGATTTTCTTGTGTAATATCTCGCGCAGATAATCGGATTTTCGTCTTACGTTACCTGGAACAATGTAAAAAGTAGCAAGTCGTAATAAAAAGTGTGGCATCAGTTTGAATCAGTTTGAGCGAATACTGCTCATCGACACGCGAATAATGTAATTTTGCTTTTATTACAGAGCAAGCCTCATGCAGCGAGCTGGAGTTGATGTTACGAGTGCGTGCGACTGTCAATCGAAGAGTTTCTGACTGTAGTTTAGAATAGAGTTCACCTTCGACGAAAGATGAGTGAAAAAAGGCTGTTACGTGTTTCGCTTTTGTTGCTGCTGATCTGTGCGTTCCGATGGAAAACGGCGCAAGCACACGTTGCCCTAACATTCCCGCAAGCTCGCAAATACGACCTAGATTTTTTAGACAACTCCAGGACTCCGGGACCATGTGGCATGCCAAAAGGTAATCACTTTAGAATTCATTTTTCTTACAATCGCTTGCATTTACTTCATTCTTTTGTCTTTTTTATTTCCATCATCGATCGCTAATATTGGCACATAATAGTCCAGGCACAAAACTATTTGTTTGTCATCAAGCCATTTTGAAAATGGTCCAAAAGTGTAATATCAATTACCCCCCGACTATCTCAATGTTAATAGATTTCATTTTTCCTCCATAGACGTTGAATATCGTGCATTTTTCAATTTCATTTCATCTTTTTTTATATAACTTCAAATGAGCTCCATGATGCTTTGATATTATTGTAGATTTTTATCGAGTTTGAAATATGAATGCAATTTTTTATCCAAGCGCCAGAAAGAAGCGAGCCGTTCGTAAATCTACAACAATTTATCCATATGATAAACACGAAAGAACACATTACGAGATTTAATTTCAATGATACAACAGAAATATGAGTGATTCCAATCTTACACTGCAAAGCTATGTATCTATTATATTCAGATTAAGCAGTCATTAACATGTCAATGACGAGTCATTCGTAGATTCAATGGGATTTCAGTGCTTCAATTTATCTTTTGGAAATGTCAGATTTTCATTAATAAATCTTTACAATTCTCATCTTATTATTTCGTCAGTCTTCGCGACGAAAATTTCATTTCAAAATTTCACCTCAAAGTAACATTGGCCATTTTGAAATGAAAGCTTCTTCTTAAGGTCGTCGATTTCAACTTTAGCTACTGCAAAAAATGATGTAAAAACAAATTCTGTATAATTTCCAAATGATTTATTTCGAAGTAGAACATCGTGTGAAATAATGATGTCAAATTGTGTCGATGTTAGTGCTAAAATAATTTATTTCACAAAACATGATCTTTGAGAAAGCTATAAACAAAATAATATTTAATAGCCAAGCAAATTTCGCATCGGCTAAAAACATAATTATTCTTGTCCGTACTTTTTCCTATTAGTTGATTTGCTTAAGTGAAACTGAAAAATTGATTTCATTTATAGACTCTTCTTTCATTACAGAAAACCAAATATCTTTGAAGCCCATAAAACAGCAATAAAAACAATTTTCATCGCAAATTGTTATTGAAACGCGATGAATTTTCACAAGCCAATTCGTCGTCACTTTTTCTTTCATCGACTCCACTTCAATTACAGCGACAATTATTCATAAATAATTGTAACATTTATATTGTAATTTATAACAGTAAAATTATTACGCTCAATTAATAATCGTCATCTGCGTTAAACTTAATCAAAGCATTTGCAACTTTTAGTTGTGAAATAAAATGAAGTCGTGTGAAAAAAAAGAAATTGCTCTGAGAAATAAATTGTGTTAATTAGTACTTTCTGGGTTCGTCACTAGATAAAACTGTGAACCTGATTGTCGTCCAAATCAGCAAACGAGGCTGTTGGATTTTTATTTCGTTAATCTTTTATAATTGAATCAATTATTATAGAACCCAATGAATCGTTAAGCACATAACTGATTTTTCAAATTAACGATGAGTTATGACCCAGTGGATGGCTATGAAAGAATAAATGCAGAGTACAATGCAATTTTCTCAATACCAAATTGAGCTTCACGCTGAACATGGTGATTGAGGATTTATCATATTAATTAACAACACACGGTCGAGCGATTTTGAGGTTACTGCCATCGTCATGAGTGGCACACTTTGTTTCGCCTTCAAATAATAGCGCTATATGTAATCAGCTCAGACGTTAACTTCTTGAGCAAAGTTCCCGAAGTAAACCACTGGAAAAATATTCAAATGTATCATTTAAGTAATTGCACTCCCGGTGCATGACAAAACGTCTCAGACGAAACTTGGTAGCTGGACGCTCGATGCTTATTAAATCTATAAACATATATTTTATTAACCTATACTAGTTATTTTATTTCGTGCAATATCATAAACATTATAGATGATTCTACTTAAAAGTCGCACATTATACAAACATTTACAGTTTTGACTGTAAACTTCTTCTTTCCGTTTTCTCCTTATTCCATTTTTTCCACGCAAAACAGCCATTCTGATGCAAATATATATTATTATCGAGTCTTTCGAAAGCATTTTTTGTACAGTTTTATATGCATTTTTACACTAACCTAACCAATAATTGCTTGAGATTAAAGTCATTTATTATTAGTATATAAGGTCGTTGTACGAATTCGAAGAAATTATATACCTCCTTAATCAAACAATTTTTTTCTCACAGTTCAGGTAGAAATAATTATTGCCTTAAAGGTGTAATTAATTTTCGTAATTGATATCATTGTATTTGATGCAACTACTTCGTATATACTTAGAGACAAATTTGCTAAGCAAGTTATTAAGAATAATACGCAAACAATGTTAGGCAGTCTTGCATTGTATTAGTTTTCTAATAAGATGCGAAGCAATGTGTATTTAATTGCAAGATGTAACACGATTTCTAAATATCTCACTAAACTCAACTACTTATTTAGAGAAAATACACAATTTTACGAAATGACATTTTTTGTGTGCATTAAAACCAAAAGTGAATCTGACTTTCGATAAGATCGCAACAAGTTGGTTTCAATTGACACAATTTGTTATCGTCGACTTATAATCATTTGTATGAGTAAGTCATTTTTGGAGTCCAAGTTCTTTTAAGTAAAGCAAGTCAATAATGTCAGCTGTTTATACAAGGTAAACAAAAGGTTCAGCACCGGCGTGTGGCTGACACAAAACTTTAGGAGCAACTTTAAAGAGATCTCGGATTGCGCTCGGAATGAAGACACATTAGGAATAATTAGCGACAAATATGCGATGAAACCAAATTACGCGTGCACTTTTTACACTCAAATTAGATAATAAAACGAGCGGGTATTAAATTTGCTGGATTTTACAAATATGCCTGCACGTGATTATATATCATTAGGATAGAAAAAAGGATAGAAAACACGGTTCATTAATTTGTTGCATTTTACCATAACAACCAGCGAATTCTGGCTATAAATCTTTGCCGGAGCGCACGTAATGATTAAAATATTTGAATATTAACATAACAGTTATATTGATCTTGATTCGATTTCTTGGGAAAATATTTGAATTTCAAATGTCGTCACAGCAGTTTCGAAAAGCGCCTAAATTAATTTATACACTCTTCGTTTTGTCACGAGCGCTATCGATTTTGATTATTGAAATATCAACCTCTCAGAGATGATTATTTTTATATACACATATTACGAATAGCGTACTGTGAAATATTAAAATGAAAGCTCCAGTTAGTGAAATAATAAGATCATGTCAGATACTGCAGTGCAGTGTGGATACAGACACGGTTGCATCTGTATACTCAATTCTGCATACAGAAACGACCGAGAGAACTTTGATTCCACAAAGACTTTCACCGCGCAGAGTGCAACTTCGCGCACCGCTGTGCAATGTTGACAGTCATTACTTAGGTTCGTGCCTAATCTGTTCTTATACGCCTCGCCAGTGAAGCCATAATATCCATGGTAGTTATAATTGAACTTCAAACATCGTCTCGATGCAACTGACGGCATTTTTATATTGCACATAATTGTTCGCAAATTGCGCCCGCGTAGCGCGATTTTGGCCACTTTGAGTCTGTGAGAAATATCACGCAAAGTTTCACTGAATTATTATTTCCCAAGCTGCTAAACAATCATAGTGAATTGCGCGATGTTTCGAATGAGTCAGAGGTGTGTGATGCGAATAACGCTTTGCTCTTGCAGACGAGACGAATTGAGCATTTTGAATTCTCAAATTAATTTATAGATTTGACGGAAAACAAAGTTCTGCGTTTAATTACTACGTGTTCTTAGTCCTCAGACTGATTCAAACTTTTCAACTCAGACAAAGTGACGAATTTTTGCTTGCGCTGTTAATTAATTATACTCCGATGTATAAACTCTAGCGATTGAGACTGTTATGAACTTAAGATTCATTTTAGATGAACTAAATTCGCTTGATTTAAGTTCGCAGATAACTTCTATAGATTTTCACAATGTAATCATTTGCATGCGGATTAAATATATGTACAATCATTTATAAACTGTTCGCCAAGTTGTTCGGTTTTATATGATGCTGTTGTTGAAATCATTTCTTCGCATAGAATTGATGAAGGATTTTATTAATAATCTAAAAGATTGTGAAACGTGCATAACATTTTGGAAAAATCTAAAGAAAAAAATCAATGTCTCGTCCACTGGCTGCTACTTTTTTGTTCCTATTTTCAATTTTCAGTCCATTATGAATTCCGTTTTTCTTCCAACAATTTTGCTGAAAATTTGATGAGTTTTACTGTAAAAGCAGATTTTGACATATAACGCGTTTTGTTTTTACGCTAAAACAAATTTTAAACCAAGCATATTTTTATTGCTCCACGAATTTCAGTACAATTTTTAACTTTGAATTTATTTTATAATTTCAGTTTCATTTGCCCGCATTTGCATATATTTAAATACCAACATTTGTTGGTATTTGTTTCTTTGTTAAACTGTTTCTACATTCACTTATTCGTATTGTTTTAAATCCAGTTATTAAAATTACATTTCAATCTCAAAACACAAATCACAGTGATTATCATGGTGGCCTGTCACCAGCCAGCATCGTTCCCATGCGCTCCAAAAAATAAAAAGGAAAGACATAAAATCCACATCAACATAATTTCCACGAAGAAGTAAATTATTCATTCATATATTAAGCATCAATAAGTGCTTAGGGTTTTCCTTTCAAAAACTTGCGCAACTCTAGAAAGTGTTATTTTCTATTTTGGACCAATCTCTGAAGGCAATGTTCAAAACGAACAGTTACAGACAAAAAGAGAAGAAAACATTATTTACTGAATTCACGTAATAATAAGAAACGCGCTTTGAAGTAACACAATTATCTACAACGCAGACCGCATCAAGGACTGCTTTTTGTTGTAACAACAATAATTGAATTTAAAAATGAACTGAAAAATATTTGGTATCATAAATCAATGTTAATTTAATAGTCAAGCTTACGTTGAACCACAGCAAGCGTTATTTGCACGTTATATTCTAATATTTAATCAATATCAATTGTTCGCACGTCGGTTGTATTAATCTGCAGGATCGTTCATCACAGTTGTTGGAAAGCAAGCATGTAAGGCGTAACACCCGGACGTTACACCTTGCTCGTCGTCCCTCGACGAACCTGCGCGTATACTGTTGGTCCTTTCGTTTACATATCCTGCCTGAGTTTTCGTTTTTTCCGCGTTAAAGTGAGCCCGTGCTGGCATTATTGTTTTTTCACTCTACACTACGCAGCGTCACTCGGGGAATTTATATTAGTATGCCGCACATTTAAACACTGCCGCCAAACGCAAATAGGAGCGTTTCCAGCGAAAGCTCTATTTGCACGTGAACTGGAACAATGAGCCGAATTTACATAAACAAATTCTTTATACTTCGTTTACGTCTACGCAATTACGCTTGTTTTATAACAGCGCGTTGTTGTTTTTTTATTGACCCGCTATTTGTCGAATCAAGAATTAGAATGATATTCGTTTGAAATTGAATGGTCATTTAATAACTGAGAGGCAAGTTTCATCGTCTGGTCTGTGGGATGCGCAGAAAAAAGTGCTTTCAACGCGCATTGTTTTATCTTAACAAAATGATTTGCTCGCTTATCCGAGTCTGATAACAGTTTAAAAGGTTTCTTTTGCCATTAGAACTGTACGTGGAATTGAATGGTAGGGTATTAAACAAGTTTTTACGTGTCCGTTTCATAATTAGATCCTAATTTATGGCTGTAATATTCAAAACCTACGGGATTTAATTACACAACTCATCACACAAAAGAGCTTCATTGCTTTTTTAATCCCATTTTCTACTTTGATAAAAAATTTGATCAGAAAAAACTTGAATAATGTAAAGTGAAAATATCTCTAGCACACGATATAAAAAACTCGCGCTTTCATTTAGGTGAATAACGACCGTCTAATTTTATTTAAGTTCCAATTAAATTGAATTTCATCTGTTTGAATACATAATTCTACATTCATACATAAAATATTACTGTTTAGTTCGAATATTCACTTTTGCATTAGTTTACTTTATGAACAATACAAAATGCATGGAAAAACATGTAAGGAGTTTAAAACGTGACATGTTTGTAGTTTTTGAACATTTCTGTAAGACGATCGATTGTAAATATATATATGTACACGAGAACTATGGTATTATACTTTCGTATCGTTATAATCATCTAACTGAAGAGATAACCATACGTGAGGAATATTTAAAAATTATATTACGCGTTGCATTCCCAAAAGAAAAAGTGCTTTTACGATCATTTCATTGATAAACTAAATATGTTCATACACATTAATAATTGAAAGAAGAAAAATAACACGTTTTATAATTCTAATAATACACAACATCGCGCTTACGTAATACATTAGAATTCAATTATGAAAATAAGTACTCTCTGCCTTATATAAAAAGTGTATTGTTCAGCTCAGATGAGAACAAAGGTAATTGACCGAAGTATCATCAAATGGATATTGTAGTACATATAACCCTGATATAAAGTTATCAATTTATCTAACTATTTCATACAGCTGCAATTGAAAGTGAACGAAATGCCTGTTATTAAATTAATGTCTTCACATGCTGACAAATAAGTCACGTTTATTGTCGTCGCAAAAAAGTAGCTCGATTTGGAAAAGCACGCGGCAAGAATTCGCTCGTTCCTATAACAACGCCAATATAACGTCATTTTAATATTGACGATAATTGTATCGACGATAGATAAAAAAACCTGTAGTTGTAAAACCGCGCGCGCGCGCGCGCGCTCCGTTATCTTCTGTCTTGACCGTTTCCTCGGATGTGAATAATTAAAACACGCTATCTTTGTTTCACGTATCGCACAAATGTGCATTATAATTAATCGAGCTGCGAGTGACGAGCTATTAATCAAACATTTCGGTGAAATAATTGTATGTTGTGGATTATTTCATACACACCAGGCGAATTGGGAATCGGTTTTTCAATTTTCGCGTTACGAATTGATAATGAGAAGTTTTCAGGGTAAAAAATACTTTTAGCAATGTTCGGAGCACGAAAAAACGAGGGAATAATATTAACGATCATAATAAAAATCGAAGTTCATTTGATCATTTGTTTTTCCGCCAAGCTGATTGCCAGCTCACA
Organism: Psix sp. ZL-2020; assembly: GCA_022817045.1. Classification (NCBI taxonomy): domain Eukaryota; kingdom Metazoa; phylum Arthropoda; class Insecta; order Hymenoptera; family Scelionidae; genus Psix; species Psix sp. ZL-2020. The sequence continues at coordinate 299 of JABFQD010001289.1, read as the reverse complement.
TTTTTGTGCGTTTTTTGAAACCGGTGTTCGTACATTAAGGCGCGAAAGAATTTTACGCTGCTGACGTTATTTGACATTGCGTAATCTAGTTATTCAATTTCAGTACCTGTTTTGATGACCAAGCCACAGAGAGTTTATTCTGTTTCCGTATACACATTGAGATGTTGTTTCAGAATTCTCGTTTACATCTAACTTGACGCAATATTTTCAATAACGAACTTCTCAAATTCGTTCATTTCGCGACGTAAACAACATCATTTTATGGCACCTTTGATTGCAAACCTGAATCTAGTTTAATC
>JABFQD010001288.1:0-19004 GCA_022817045.1 Psix sp. ZL-2020 | reverse complement strand
CTTTTTGTTATTTGTTTTTAGCTAGAAAGTTTTCAATAAATTGAGAAAAATGTATCAAAAAAAATATGAAATAAAAAGTAGCTGTACAAAGTTATGATTTATTTTCTAATTAATTTTTATATCTTTCATGTGAGGTTCAAATTAGTATATCATTTAATAATAATTACGATTTATTGTATTTTTAACTATAATTTTCTATCAAATTCAAATTGAGAAGACTTTTCGATGAAAAAATAGTTACGGAATAGATCAAATCAATTAAACATTTACTATTCTTTATTGAAGTAATCCTATAAGAAAATTAATGGCTATGGATATTAACATTCAGTGAAATATGTCATTACATTTAGTGTATGTATATATATATGTTTGTCGAATTGGTATGGCAAAATTTCGAAAAAGTTGTATTTAAAAATATGCATGCTTTCTTTCTATTTTTAAGTCTCGAAACTCAAAGTATTTTTATAATAATTTTATATAATGTTGAATGATAAACAATGGAATCAAAAGTTAAGGTCCTTGATTATTTTTCTTACGTTCGGTACGACAACTGGTTCTGTTTGTTTTACGGTTTTTGATAGAAAATAAAAATTAAATTTGAAGAAAATTTGACAATTGTAATTGCCATATGTTGAGTTAGAATAGCCATAATTTTATTTCCTATCGAAAAATCTATACGATTCTTTTTCCATCCAATTAGTATCTGCGATCAGCGGTCCCCGCTTCGAACTTCAGGCGCCGCTCGCATTTCTTGCTTGCGAGCGGCTTCAATAAAATTATTTAATTGTAGTAAATATATTCATGATAAACTGTTATTGAAAAATTTCAAAATTTGTGTTTTGTAAAACATTATTATTGTAAGTTACAACGAGTTTTCAGATAAGCCCCTTTTATATGAAATAATTTAAATTTAACGAATGAGCTGTTAGCTCAGCAGCAAGCTACTATTGAAGCGTTTTTGCGTGGTATGCAACAGCCTTTTGATAATCAGATCGAAATTGCTCGTATTCTACCCCAACAGCAGCAATGACATCAACAGCAACGACAAGAACAACAGCAGTAACAATATTAGCACTTCCCTAACTTGCTGCACCCTCAATAGCTGTACCTGCTATTGCAGCAGCAATCTCAACTGCTGCGGCAATCCAGGCTGCTGGAGCAGCAGCAGCTACAACCGTACCTGCAGCAGTAGCAACAACATCAGCAGCAACATCAACAATAGCAGGATTCCTACTTGCTGCACCGATAACTACAACAGTAGCTGCAGCAACAACAGTAGTCCTTGCCATTGCAGACTTAATATTTTGACGGCGAACATCGGAACTGAAGCTAATTAGGTAACGAAACAATTCCTTAAAAATGAAGCTTGTAGAATTACCTAAAAATGAAAGTTTATAAAATAATAAAGAAAGCCTGTGAAATTATTAATAATCACAGCAGATCTGATAAACGGGAACATGTCTCAAAACGTCGTTTTATATTTTCAATAGTAACAAGTATTTTTTAAATAAATTTAAATTCGCAGAACAATGATTTCGGTACTCATGAGTAAAAGCATTCCATATATGATTTATGAAATATAATAGAAACAATAAACACACACAACAGAATGAAACATTGAAAAATAAGTTTTACTTATAATCTAATGGCATATCTTGTTTTAACAAAATAACGGCGAGGCAAAAGAGGAGGCCAGAAACTACACATAAAGAAGTAGGTAAGAAACTTTTGGCGGATATGTACGATTCCGAGGCAAGTAGAGCGAGACGGTCCTACTGAGAAAGAAGCTGTATTCCATACTAAATCGGCAACGTTGGGACGTTTGTTACTGGTGCACCTAATTTTGGAGGTATCCGACCTTCATGATTCGTTGTACCGGTATATAAACCAAACCCCAATGTAATGTCTTAAGGGAATAATCCGGTCAATATTTGATATTATTCCCATATATTTTACAATTAAAAAATATGAAATAAAATAAAAAATAAAACAGACTACGATCTTATACATTAAGTAAACCCTTGTTTAAATAAAGTTGATAATAATGCAAAAATAAAACGTATATATTAACAATATTGTAAATAAACAATCCAGGCACTCTAAAATCTGGTAAGTATAAATAAATATCTACTCGTTAGATAACAATAAATCGTGGAAACATAAAAGGGCCATTTTCTACAATCTACTGCCCCAGTAATATGCGTTTGAACAAATGTGTCAAAAATTTATTCAGCTTTCTCACGTGAGCAAGCGTTTCCAAGGAGGTATAGCAAAATTAACGTCGGCAATCGTTTAGGGGTATAAAAATGCATTGTGGAAACATCATTTCGCCGTTTTTGGATAGCTACGGTCCTAGAAAAATGCATTTTAACGAATGTTTTGCAAGCGAGATTATTTAGTTTTCTCACCTGGGTAAGCGTTCGGGGAGGTATCGAAAAATCAGCTTTGGCAATTGTTTCGTTGGTCGAAAATACGCCATAAAATTTTTTAAGTATAAAAAAATATTTATGTTAAAACGTTCAGTTATTTAGTTCTATACGATTGTTTGGGTTCTGGCTGATCTGACATCTTGACTAATCCCTACCAAGAAGACCTATTTCATAAGAAGTGCGAAAGTGCGAAAGTCACAATACACTAAATCTTCCAACAAAAGATGATAAATGTACAATGTAAATTCAGACAATTTCAGCTTGCGAGATAATTCTAAAATGATTACAGCAATTATTTTAACTCTGACATCATTTTCTATTAAATTAGCAACCGTCCTATTAACCTTTATGTAAATTATTCCGGTTGTTCGAGTGTTTAATGACTATGTTATGAATTTTATCACCTTCTATACTTGTGCGAAGTCCCTCGTTCGGTTACAGTCCAAACGCTTTTTCAGCTATATTGACTTTTGATTATTAAAGCGTTTTTTGGTTTGTATTTAGGAATGTCTATATTTTAAGTTTCTAGTAAATGTTATTAATATACCAAAAATAAAAAGGCGTTTTCTGTAAAATAATTTTATTCGGGTTAAGAGTTAAGGTTAACTATTAAATGTCGAAAATAAATAATTTAATTATGAAGTTACACTGTCGAGAATTTTTTACGACCCACATGGTTGAACAAAAATGACCATGCTGAACAAAAAAGGATCTTCTATGTTACGTTCATACTCTTGAAAAATATCTCAATGCTCGCACGATAATAATAATTGATTGATGAAATAAATTGATTTCTTGAAACCGAATTGTTGTAGTATGTCTTTTAGAAAATTATTTGTGATGAGCTTTTATAAATATCTATCAATTAAAAAGTTTCGTAGCCCGGCACATTACACAATCTACGTGTGATCATTGAGCAAAGGCCAAAACTTAAATGTAGTAAAATGATATTGCAGCCTTAAATATGCTGCTTTTTTATACAGGATGTGCTAAAAATAACGGGGTGAGTGAATACTTCGCGAAACTCACATCAATTGCAATAACACAAAATATGACCCTCTATCCCTGGGAATTGGAGGGAAGGCAACTTTGAAAAAACCCGTAGTTTTTAGTGCGGATTCAAATTCTACGTGAAACAGTAAACGAATTAATTTTAATAAATTCGTTTACTACGTTTTAAATTTACTGCGTTCATTTAATACGGCTTGAATTTATTTGATTCTACTAAAGAACTACGTTTAACATAACCCATATGTTGCCCTGGTTTGTCTCGAGTGAAAATTGACCAAGCATACTGCGGGTAGGAGGAGCCGTTCTCTGGAAGGGCTAAGGAGGCTTCTGGAGAAGGCCTAACGAATGGTGGGAGCTTAATAGCTGCACAGGAGAATTGTAGTCTCGAGCGGCAACTAAACGTGCGACTGAAAAAACGGAGGATGCCTTTCTGGGAGAGGTGGAATCAGCTTGTGTGATTCGTAGGAAAGTTTCAAAAGAAGGTTTTTAACTTCTCCGAGGAGAAGGCTAGAGATAAGCCAGTCACTGAAGTCTGTCGTCTGTCTGTCTTGACTTGAGTTATAAAGCGTATTTCCTTCAGAACACTTGTGTTAGAGTTAAGATCTTCGTAGCATTCTGCCGCCTAGCAGCAGATGCTCGAAGTAGCAACGTTCACTGTTAGGTTATTCACGGTAAATTTAAAATATGGTTCAAATTTCTGACAAGCTGGATAATTCAAAGGTCCTATAGCATCAAATATTGTAAACGTTCTTTTCACAGTCATTTTGGTGGTTTATCTTTGATAATATCATCTGTTTTCGAGTATGATTTTTTTCATTCCGTTACGTTATTTAAAACATAACCGCCAAATAAATAGGACACAAAAAGTAATAATAAAAAAAGTCCATTTTTTAATTACGTGTTCATTAATAAGAAAAAGCATTTGTTTGTAGACGTAACAAACAAAAGATAATAATTTCAAAGATTTCATTATTTTAATTTAAATTATAATATTTTGATTTCATATAATTAATATACTAACATTATTAGATTTTAATTTTAAAAATCTTATTTTTTATGATAACAAAACCTGGTTTCGCTTATCCGGAAAGTGCTGGTTACTCGGGTGCAAAGAAGCTGAGGTGACTTAGTAGGCCAAGAAGGCGATTCGAGGCGCGGCTGAAAAGTCCGCCGAGAATCAACTTGAGGCGATCCTAGACGGTGAGAGTTCACTCTGCACGAGAGGGTTACCAATCTAGCTCACGAGAATAAAAGCTTAAATTTATTTATATTTTTTTAGTAAGTATAAGTGCCAAGTGAGACATAGCAACCCTCCCCGTTTCTTTCTTTCTTTTGATATTTTCTTTTTTTTGATTTATCAAAAGTGAGTTTGAGTTTCTTCGATCTTATTTTTGTTATGTTTTATTTTTCCTATAATTTATTTTGTGTTCTCTTCTTTTGTTTTATAAAACTTTAATTTTTTTTCTTTCTTTTTTTGTATTTAATATTTTGTTTTTTTTCTTTATTTCGATTCATTTCTTTTAACGACGCCAGCCCGCAAGAACCCGACGATCGCTCTGTCCCTTAAAAAAAGCAATGATAACAGTGTGAATTACCGGCAGTTGGTAACGACTGCTTGAGTATGGCTAATCTGACGCTTTAAAATTTACAATTAAGAATCCTTGATTGCATAGAACAGGAGAGAGCGAAAGTCGTGAGCTAAAAGTTTTATCACACTTTTATAAAAAAAATTCTAATATAAGAATTCTCATTTAAAAATTCGTGAACTGAAGAGTTTAATAATGTATTTTTTTGAGGAATGTAAAATCCGAAATAGTCTGTCCGTATACAATTTATTAGAATATTGATTTTAAAATTAATGACATAAAACAAGTATTGTAAAAAAGAAGGTCATTTTTGATAAAACAAACTTCATTTTTCTATTATAACACGTTTGGAAAGTTTATTCAATCAGTGGATAAGAACTGATATGTACTTCAATTGACCATCACATTTTAAATGTACTGATTATTTGTAATTGTTTTTATAATAAATTAATCGAATACCATTTTTATATGTAGTTTAACCATTTTTTTATATACATTTTTCACGAATCTGATTTGTGTACATGATAAGGTGTTAAAAAAGTCTTAAGACAAGAAAACATTTTAATAATTTCACAACAAATAAAAAAAAAAATTAAACACGTATTTTGTATTTCTTGAAGAACTATTGAACAATACCAAGTTCGATTTCATCATCCTTACAACATAGGGTGGAGGTGGGGGCAACTTCGACATTTTTTATGGAAGCCCCCATCGTTTATATCAGATTCGACTCTTAAAGTCTAATTATATTCCATCAATATCTACAATCACGTTATTTGCAGTTATCACTCAATTGAAATATTACTTCATCAGAAAAATTAATATAGAATGGTAAGTCAGGGTTCTTAACCATTTTTCCCATCATAACCTTAGAAAACTGCATTCGTCAATTAAAATCATCCGTATTTAATCTATGAAATAACATCATCTTAAAAGTACTAAATTCAAATCATTCTTAAGCATTGAAAACTGTCACGTGATTCATTCTATGAATTTGTTCAGTTTTACGAGTAGTGTAGGTGGATTAATAATAAAGGACTTTTTGACCTGTGTGTAGTGTAGGTGGATTAATAATAAAGGACTTTTTGACCTATTTCGTTCGTGAAAACTTTTTGTCTTTTTAAATTATGTACCTGTTCTTTTAACGATTGACCGCAAAATTTGCAGTTCTTCATTCCTAAAAGTTTTATTAAAAAGATATTTTATCACAGCATAATATTTTTTCAAGTGACCTCATCCTATCATTATCAATAGGGTTATTCTGTCTATACCATTAATACATTTCTTCCTTTACGTATTAATTAACAACAGGCAACCAATGAAAACAATGGGATCAGGAAAGTAAAACAGTGACTGAAAGTAAAACACTAATTTTTGTAACTTTAATTAGGCTTTAAAAACTTAGCTTCACGTTAATTGTAAATTTATTATCAATGTTATAAAATAATTAGAAGAAATGGCTGAAATAATCTAATCTGAAATAAAAAGCGGAGGTATTCATTCAAAATTTCCAGTTTGACCCCATTACTCCAGAAAGTAAGGATAGTGGTGTAGAACTTAATATCGTTGAATAGTTCTTCAAAAACTTTTGAATACATGTTGAAATTTATATACAATTTTTGTTTCAAAAAAATATTACCAAGGACCAATGAATGCATTATTTCTGTGGCGAATATGAGTTGATGAATGAATCAGGATATAGTTGCTCTCGGAAATACCAAACTTTTATCGATAAATTTTGTATTGTTTTTTATTTTCATGAATAAATAATTAACTTGATTACTTAAAATAGTGTTATTACTTGCGTCAATTTTATAATAATAAAAATCAGTTAAAGCGTCTATGAGGAGAACTCGTCCAAATTCTAATTAATAATTAAATTAGTCAATGCATGAAAAAGTTCATAAAAATCAGTAATTCAAATAAACTAGATGATGCAGTGAATAAATGTATAAAACCAATTGCGCAAAATAGTTCGATTGAGCGAACTTGTAAGTGAAGTTCGATCGAGATTGTATTTAGCTCCTCTTCCGTAATAATCGACTCGTGGATCCCTTTCACATGCACATCTAAGTCACAAATCTTAAAGCTGATTCGTGGAGCCATTTAGTTAGGTCTCCTACATCCTGCGCATCTATTCCGTTTCACATTTCTTAAAGATTTGCCGAAACATGAAAAAAAGTATAAAATTGGGTTAGGGTAGGACTTGATCATTTCGGAAGAGGAGCAAAGTATAACCTCGATCGATCTTCAATTACAAGTAACGTCGTTCATTCTTACCATTGTATTACTCTCCTCTTTCTTTATGATCAACGCATAGATGTTTTAAGATTATTACGGCAATACATTTAAGACATTGTGTGTTGAATAAAATAATCTATAAATTCATTTCATTAATAATCAATACATAAATAAAGGTGTGTTATAATTAGTATAGATTGGTGTTACCGGAAGAACGTATATCACTTCTCAACGGAAGATCATAAAATTAGGCAAAAGTCTTTGAACTTTCTGTCCGACTAGCTGTATTTTTAATACTTGAAATATTAACAGCCTTTTTGTGAGCGACAGATGTTGATACATAACGCGGTGAATGCACAGAAAATATTTCAGTATGTACCCAACTCTTTGATCGTGTATCTTTCATGCATCTACCAAGAGTTTGACATCCTAGTTTTTTATGTGATTCTATAAGCGATATAAATAATTTCTCGTCTAACCTTTGGCTCTATAGTATAAAATAACAGTTTAAGTATTGGCGGTTTACAATTTCTAGCGGAAGTTTTGATTCTATCCGGAATTTTCATTATAATGTTTACATTTATAGCTTTTATATTATATACTGATGGAAATGCGTAAAAGAATTGAGGCATCAAGGTAACAGTGAACGCATTTACCGTCGCAGAAAGTGGATCCCCTTTCCATAATATAAATTTCTCTATTTTTTTATATTTTGGATCTCGAGGTAAAATAATCAATTTTGGGAATGCCAAATCCCTCCACAATCACCCTAAAACCATTAAATGATATCTCATATTCGGTATAAGCTGCAAGTCTTTGCGATTCACGGTCGGCTTCTGTATTAGCTTCCGATGTTACGTAAGATGCCAAAATGTGCCTACCCTCACACCACCAAGATGTGAAAGTGGTACCTGCCCTCGCACCACTGTCAAATCTTTTTTGTAAATTACTTAAGTTTTTATGTTGAACACTGCCTATTATTATTGTTATCAATGCGCATTAGAAGCTGACTACTTCGCTAATTCTTAGCAAAAAATTTTAGCGTAAAAGGCCACTGTTCGTGATTAAATAAAACATAAATAAATTAATTCGAAAGACGAAATTTTCGCTGGTTTTTTGGCGAATATAATTTGATAACTGTTACTGGATATTATCGCTACCGACAGTACCGATCTTTCGATTGAAAAAAAATAAATGAAATAAATAAATCAAATTGCTTAACAACAAAACAGATTCTGTTTATTATCTATTTTATTAAATATATATAATTCAGCGGACGCGCTAACAAGGACAACCAATCTAATTTTATTTTAGCAAATTTAATAATTTCAGTCGTCGCATAGTTTAACGCAGATATACCGATATACGCTGAAAATACAAAACAACTAATCAAAACAATCGTCACGATGCGTGCGATTATAACGTTAATTCAAACTTTAATTTGACTATAAGAAACGGTTACGATTCATAACCACGAAAAAGACGGACATACACTCAATGATCGACTCAATCAATTCATTATACTTTTCAAATTGTTCTCATAACAAAATGACAAAATAATCAATGTTTAAAATGAGTTAAAGATCGATTCGATCAGCTTATATAATTAATAATTGAATTATCGTGAGACTAATAATCGCTCTGATTATCAATAAACTTAATTAAACAGGCATAATAAATATAACCCGATTCAATTTTATAAGAAATGACAGGTCAAGACTGACCGACTACGACCGATTATCGTTATAAAATTACATCTTACTGCTTTCCACCAATTAAGTTCTTTCGAGGCATTTTTAAAAATCGTTATGCTTCGTAATTACTAAAGTTAAAGTCTAAAGCTAGAAATGACAATATTTCACAGGCGTTTATTTATGCTATCCCATACTCAAGAGCTGGATAATATGAAACTAAGAATCCTAAAATGTTTTGTAAATTCTCTAATTTTATACGATTCATTAAACATAAACTTGTTTAAAACCTGGAAACTGACATTTCATTGACGGATTTCCTGGCTTTTCCTAATATTCAAAACAAAGCCCAGAATTATAAGTAACTTCTTTACTGCTTTTATATTTTTAAAACAATCGAAAAAAGGGTCACCGATGATTAGAATATCGTCCAAGTAATAAACTATAATATTTCCTCTTTGATGCCGATGTTTTACTATGAGTTACATCAGTTTAGTTAAAACATTCGAAGCTGTAGAAAGTCTGAAAGGTAAACAAGTATACTTGTAAAATCATGTGACAGCCTTCCTTAATTAGTCTGAGAACAGTTCGCCATCTTCCATTGTAAAATGAAGTGGATTCAAGTACAAATTCAAGTTTTTTAACTTAAAAATAAGACGACTAGAATGGTCCGGTTTTGGGACAATAAAAAAGAGTGAGATAAGTTAGCTAACTGTTGCTGAACATTCTTCTATCGCGTCTTTTCATACAAGTTGTTTTAATAATTGAGAAATTTTACTTGAATCAGTTTCAGAAAATATTTATTTTTAGAAGTTTTATACTGACATATATCGCCATCAAATCGTATTCAATAACCAGAAATAAACTGAATTATTGAAGCACTAGCACCTAAATTCCGAATCTTCGTTCGGCAGTACAGAGATGATTAAAAATGCTTACCGTATTTAATGCCAAGGCTTTCAAGAACTATTCTTGAGTTGGATGACTTCCGAAATTTCGACGATGTTTGATGTTTGTCCTGCTTGTCATCGATGGGTATTCCCGAGACCGATAACGAGGCGGTGTTTTCCCGTTTTTTGGCCGTTTTTGTGTCTAGAATATAGTACCTGGTCTAAGGTCTTCACTCAAAGACTGTAAAGATTTCGCTGCATTGACTTGTAGATTTTAACCTTATAAGCTTTCATCTATATTTTTTGCCAAAAAAGTTGTCCTTCATTATCAAGTTAACATTTGAAATCCACAAACTACGACGGATACATGACTCGTTATGTTGAAGATCAGTTACCAATTCACTTGTGTCAAACAAATGTCCCATCATATTCTTTCATTGAGGCAAGTCCTTATGCTTCGATAACACAAAAAGTGCTCGCACAACAGCTATTAACATTGCAACCATTTCTCCTGACATTTAACTGTCCTTGTATCCCTTTCTATTATGTCGGACATCATTATTGAATTGTTTGTTTCGGTAGTTTAGGTAGATCAAACAGCTTGCAGTTCTTGGGCGGTAGATAGAGCATGATAATTTTTTTTAATTTTTCTTCTGGTATACCTGATTCTAAAATATCTTGCCATATAAGCGCTAATTCTGGGTCAACTTCTTCAGTCAGTTCTCAAGTTCAATCAATCATTCTCTTTTCAAAATCGTCTAAAAGATCATTGATATTATTCATGTTTCATTTTAATCCTGATTAAGTATGTTGAGCTCATTCTCAATCTCGAGAGACGCAGGAGAAATTTGTTAAAAGTTGGGTTCCTTAGAACTCTGCTAGACGCATTTATGTAGGGTGTTCTTTTATATGACGAGAACGACGACTTGAGTTGAGCGTTTTCGCAAGCGGCCTCACAAATGACTCAGTGAACGATAGCGCGAGCAATCTCGCAAATTGCAGCATAATTGTTTCTGCCGTAGATCGTTCTTGTTAGATCTTGATGGATTCTTCGAATGTCTGCTCAATCGCTTCTCTTCATGACCATGATAGTACTGTGAATAAACAGTAGATCTAGAGTGACTGCGACTTTTTGAACTAAAGCTAAAATTCAAAGAGATTTGAAAAACATAACTGCAATCATCTCGACTGTTTGATCTTTTTCCTGGCATTTGCTTGTTAAATAAATATTTATTTTTAATAACCGATTTTTTGTAATAACCATTATATAATTATGCAAAATAGCAACAAGTATTTATTAATTTAATTAAATGTAATTCATGATAAATAGGATCTACTATTTATTCAAGAGTAATAACTCTCTACATTCAATGTTTCTAATAAATAGTGACAACTGTTTAATGAAGACTAACAACTCTTTGGTCGCTATTTTGAGGTTAGACCTCGCGGACTTAACTTACTTCTTGACGCTGACGCTTGCATTCCTCATCTTCGTAGAAGATGTATTTTTGTGAGGTCTTTAACTTTCTCCCTAAGTTCTTTCTCATTATCAGTCATTATAAAAGTATTTACTTTTTTGAAAACACAACTCTCAGTGTGCGAGATATATTAGTAGGAGATCTAGCTAGATGGCACTAAGACTCAGCATTTTTACATCTGCTTCAAAATTGGGGGCTCAGAGGTGCGTGTGAAGGGGAACTGCGAGTTCATCATGAAGAAAAAGGAGCGTAGTACAATGACAGGCCAATAACAGACCGATATCTGCTAACTAAATAGCATCGTACATCTCGGTAAAAATGCGGCTGTTATGATTAATTCAATCTACTAGCACAGCATAGATTTATATAAATATGATTGAAAACAACTTTTCCGAATCTAAGATTTGGATAATAGTTTTGCACAGCGAGTGCCCCGGTAAGATTCATTATTTGTTTAAACTGTCGTGTAACGTCATAACAAATTATATTTAATTTATGTCAAATTTTTCCGTACTTGTTTGTATTTTTTGTACTTGTTTATATTTACTCCATTATGAATTGGTTGTAGTTTTGCGTTAAAATAACTCAAACTATAAATTATTATAAAATATCCAAATTTTGCCAAGTATTGCTGCATCTCGTCTATTAGACGTGAGTTACAACCACCGTTCATTACTTTGTTGTTATTGTTAACTCCAACCGCACGCGTCAATTTCATAGCACATTTTTTTAAGCCTCGAACCGTTGCTTCTTATAGTATTTCATGCGTCGTGAAATTTGCCATTTGTTACTTGACCACAATTCACAATTTCGCCACTATAAGAAAACACGACAAGCATAACTTGTTCATAATAGCGATTATTACGATATTAAATGTTAATCTGAACTTTTCATTTAAATAAAAATTTGTATTGTGCTGCAAGGCTCATTATATTAATTGATTCGTTTAGTTTAAAATCACTCATTTCCACGAGTCGTTTCCAAACGCTGCCCTGCAAAAATGATTCTAAAATAAAAAGTTCACCAATGAAATCACTACCGTCCGTATTTTTTATCACGTAATCAAAAACATTTTTCAAACAAATTTAAAACTAATCGCTCAAACTTTCCGTTTCGTGCGGTTTTTTTATACTCAATGTAATTTCCTAGTCGTGATTTCTGAATCTTTTGTAATATTTATTACAATGTAACAAGATATTGTAATACGACAGCAACGGCAACGTCTTATTTACTTTAGGATCTGGTTCCCGTTTACAAAGAATGATCATAATTATTAAAATTATTCAATTAGAATTTAATTTTAAATATCCAGTATGAGTAATAAAAAAATTAAAATTTATCGTTGTGAAGAGAAATGTTGATCAACGTCATTTCATCTTCGATTGGTCGTCGTCGTTGCCTGATTCATGCAATCTTATCATTGCTGGAAATAAACTTTAACTAATTAATATGTTATACAAAAATTTCAATGACTTGAAATAAAAAGAAAATAAATTAATTATTTAATAAAATATTCTGAAAACAATGTGTAAAAAGTTAACAGTCATAAACTTATCGATAGCAATTTTTTTAATCGCTCTCGATGTTTTGACTCTATCGCTGCGGCAACGTTGGCTTCTCGCATAAAATATTTCCTACAATCAAGACAAGATGCAGGCTGTCCTTAAAATATTTTTCGTTATGCGAAGAATATTCCGTTATGTTTATATTCGTTATGATTCGACTCATTGATTTAAAACTCAAATTTTTACATCGGTATTATTTTATCTTAAGAAATAGTGATTAAATGTAAATATAAAATTATTTATTTGATCAACTTGATAAAAATTATATAAATGAATAAATTTTATGAAAAAATAGATAATTTATTTGTAAATAAATTTAAATTTTATTCTATCGTAAAATGTATTATTTCATATAATTCAATTATTTTTTAATTTAAACCAATTAATAACAAATTTAATAATATGGTTAGAATCAATTTGTTATTGTATCTTTTCAAAAAGTAAAACTATTCACTTTTAAATCAATTTAAACTTTATTTTATTCTTAGAAGAAGGTGACACTGGAGTAAATCCTTTGGACGCGGCGTGTAAGGAACACAATATTGCGTACTTGCAGAATCCTAACAATTCATCAGCCACATACGATGCAGGCAAAGTTCTAATGAAAAAAGCGTTGCAAAAAGACGTTGCCTGGCATTACTGGCACCAAAGAATAAATGGGTATAAGTTTGTGCAAAAACATAAAGACAAAAAGGTTATAAAATATGTGGAAAAGGTCCGAAGAAAACTAAAATTCTCAAATAAAAAAAAAGATAGTTGCTTTACGGCAAATTATAAACGATGCAAAAGAGTCTCTAAAGACTTTAGGAGATTCTATAAAAGCGACATGCGAAGGAGATCGGGAAGCGCTGAAGAACGCTGGAAGCAAAGTCATATTCACATACTGTATGTGATTCTCGTGACTAGCCGAATAAACGGCGCTTTATCATTTTTGATACCCTTCTTTCCGGGACTTTCGATGATTAATAGTGGCGCTACTGCTATTGCAAGAGCGGTCTAGATGCTAACGCCAGCAAAGGACTTTTTACCGAGAGCAAGCAACACAACGAAGCGATGGAATCTATCACAATGAGTATAGGGTAACATTTAAAACCTTACAGAATTGCCATGGGATTGTATTTGTTAAAAAATTGAATATCCAGCTACTGTGACGAGTTTGACCGAGAGTGACATACTTGTGTACGCAAAAAATCCAAATTTTCGAGCGATCTTTATGCACAATATGTTGCCGAGCATAGATCCTTGGAAATGTGAACAAAGCGACGTGAATTTAGATGGAATAGGCGGGATTTCACTTATAGTAATCTCATAGTAGTGGTAGCATAAGTGATAGCACGATACAGTACGATTATGGCAGATTTCAGGACTACGATAAGTACCAGTGCGATCTTTTCTGCCTATACTTTTTATATAAAAACTGAGGTTCACTTTTAAAAATCTTAATCCCGCGACGACAATGAACTCACTTATACTCATGTTGAACATCACGAGTTCAACATTCGATGTTTTTGATTATCTACCGATCGAACTCGATTGCAACAAGCATCATTTTCTTGGACTTGTTGCTTATTTAACTTTCAATTCCATACCCAACACAGACGCTGGAAAAAACCAATTTTATTTTTGTAAAGAACTACTGGCGATACCGACCGGAAACTATGAAATCAAAGACATTGAAGCTTTCTTGAAGAATTTTGAAAAAAATATAAGCATTAAACCCGGCGAGAGTTCATTGAAATGTTCAGTAACGTGCGTCAAAGAAGTAGATTTTTGACTAAGCAACTCAGATTCAGGTTTACCTGTACAGATACTAAAAATCAATGCCATAAGAATTGAATGCAATATAACAACGATAATACGACAATGATAAAAAATTAAACACGATCCACGAATTCTTTCCGGACGTTCCAACGAATGTCATTTATTTATCATTTATTTCAGAGTATTTCTGCATTCGTAAGTTCAACCATACGCAAATCTTAACCTCGACTTTACGAATAACCAATAAACTATTGTATACGAAATTTATACCAACTTTTAAACAGCGTATTATTGAGAAGAATTCTAATCGATGATAAATGAACTACCATTTGTACAAAAAACCCACTCTTTGTTGTCGAATTGTTTAAAACAAAACGAATTCATTAAGTGGGGCCCAGTTAATATAAGAGGGATAATTAACACGGTTGTCATTTTTTCTGCGAAAAAATCAGCTTATTGTTTGATCATAGATGATCGCATCATCTTGTAATACACCGCCGAGTACTATCATTAAAAAATTGTAATGAAATCTATGTGTGATAGATTTCTCCGATGTTGACTGCCCTCCGTAAAGACGATTAACCGGCAACATTAGACCTATCAAGAGTACTTTTTCATTGCGATTTATCATAACGTCCAATTGCACCCTCAAAAATGTGCAATTCATCAAATTATGATTAAACGATGACTCCTTTGATGTATGCTATTAATGCGAATAAAACATGTGTTTACAATACGTATCCAATTTTCATTTACATGAAATCTGAAAGACCTGTATAAGAAAAAAATATCTATTAATATATACATTCAGTCTCAAACCAACGATTAATCGAACAGAATTAATGTGAAATATAATAAATCCGAAAATCCGCGAAAAATGAATTATTAAATGCCACCAAAGATAAGTTTAATCACGTTACTATAAAAATTTTAATACAATGCGTTTGCTTCATTCATATGACCTTTATAGATAACGAGCCCTCTGTCGGTCGGAACGGAACGAAGAAATCATATCAATGATAAACGACTTAAAGAAACTAATTTTTTTTATTATGTCATGATTTATACATATTTTTTGAATAAAAAACTACTTTTGCTTGCAAAACTGATTTAATTATTTCATTTCTTTTTTCCATCAACCGAGCATCGATATCGGTTTTTATATTAAATAAAATATATACGATAAACGCAATGTCTGTTTCCAACGAGAAAAAATGTTAAATTGCAAGCTATGGAATCCAAGTCCAACTTGATTAATGCTCTTCACTTGTAACTTAAACCATAATAATCCTAATTCGTTCTTTTAAAACCGATGCGAAGGAACTATTTTCTTTTGAATTCATGAAGATAAAATGAATTTAATTTTCGACTCGCGATTTTGTAAGCGCGTTGGGTGCGACTCGCCCTCGGAACGAAATAACTGGGTGTGCGACGTTCACAAAAAAGAAAAAGACGAATGGTATAAAAATTATCATCTGTTGAATATCAGAGCTGACAAGGAGCAAGAATCTCTGACGGTGGCCGAAGTAATTTTGCTCTGGTTAAGTTATCATTCGGACTTTCGTGATTATATAGACTTAAATTATTGGATATCGTTATAAGTACTTATAAAATTTGTTGACTAGTAGTGCGCCAGAAACTATTGCTATGGATCTCGTTTACATCTCATACGCTGATCGTTTCCATGGAAAGGAAAGAATTTTTTACAAGCGCGTCAATTACCACATTAGATGATTAAAATATTGGAGACATTAATATCTGTAAGTTTATTGCAAAACATTGCAATGTATAAATTTATATAAACAGTTTCATTAAAATAATTAGTACAACATTGCATGTCGTTCGATGGGTATGGTTCGGTATGATTTCACAACTCATGTCACGTCTTTTTCTAATCGCGTTATTGGCAGCGAATGAAAGTCTCGAAGCTAGTGAGTAATTCCATTGATTTTTGAGAATGAGTCCAATATTCTGATCGGAAGCTCGCTGTTAAGTCCAAACATTATCCTGAGTTTTTTACAGTATTGTAAAGTAAAATTAATCTAAAGTAAGCTTGAGTTCTTCAGTTAATCTTGCATTGGATTTAAAATATTATTATTTATGAATCAAAACATGATATATTGATACAAGTATTTTAGATAAATTAATTTGGTTTCTTTGCACTTGGTTCTTTATTACGTTTTGTGTTTGAGGTACTCTCAAATTCATACAAAAATTCTTTAGTTTATGAATTTATATTTTATGGTAAAATATAATATAATAATAAAGATATGATAAATATTTTATATATTTCTGAATTATATACACTCGAATTAAGAAACTTGATGACAAAAAAAGGTGGTAGTATTAGCACCGCATCAGATGTAACACCGCTGTTGGATTGGTTACGCGTCGCCACCCACAACGTCGAAAAATTAACGTGGTCTAAGGTTGCGTGTTTTGAAAAAAAAAGTGTAGATCAAGGTCGCATTGATTAAGTTTTTACTCGCGGTCGAAAAAGTATACAAGCTTTTGTCACGGTGTTAATAACTCATAAAATACCTGGGTAGACCGATTAAGTGTAATGAAGTTTCATTGTTCATTTTCATTAAGGCATTTTATACACAATGTATATCTTATAAATACCGATCAGTGATTTGCTATATCATTTGATTGATTTTTTATTGTGACCATAGCTATACGTATAGCTTTACTATATAAGTTGTTTTTTTCTATTGTATAGTTAATTTCAGGGTACAACTCAAAAATATAATTGAAGTCAATCTCATGAAGAAATCAAATTTTATAGAAAAAAAGTATTAAGATCTTCATTTTATATTCTATTTTTTGTAAAAACATATGAAAACTTATTAATTTGAATGTTTTGTCTCCAATGGCTTGCACAATAATTAACTTTTTCAAAGAGTACCTTTTTCAATCTTCTATACTCTAGTGTTGGTATTTGATTGCGAATTATAGTCAGACATTTTTACTTTTCAATAAAACAAAAAATTTATCTTTGCTAACGCGACCATAAGGTTCAACTTTATGTAAACAGTCATATCATTTATGTAAACAGTAAATCTGTCAAGTTTTGATCATTTAATGCTTAAGGAATCTCCATAACAATCTTTTTCAAATGGAAACTATATTTTCGTTCTATAAGCAGATCTTTCATCTTTTTGAACGATGCAAAGTAATTGATAAGACTCACGTTGTTTATTGTGTTGGTGATATTGGAGGAATTCGGCAAGTCGTATTTAAAATTGAGTGTTGTTATTCATCGAGAACTCTGGATATTTTCCTGTCGCATACTTGAATTTATTCAAATATGATATATTTATTTTCTTTGAAATTTACGTTTTTATTCATATTGGCAGCGTTCTGCAATTATTAATTAAAATTATTTTAAAAAAATATTATATATTGTATTGTCTGTTGTATTTTCGGCGTTTGACCAAATTAATAAAATAATAATTCTGAATATTTTTCTAATGATTGAAATCGATGTTATAATTGAACATTTCGTATTTAATTTTGTCTTGACCTAGACCAACATTCGGCTTGGGCGGAGAAAATTTCGTTCAAGTTAAAGGAAATTTGCCAATCACCCTATCTGTAAACTCCCATCTTTTTATTTTGGAGTTTTTTATACTAGCAGGTTTATTCTGATTGGAGGAATTAGTTCCTACTGAATGGAAGCCTGTTCAATTATTCAGCTGAGAATATTTATCTTATTTATGCGCTAAACGTTAATGAAAATTAACTATAGCTTGCATAATAAACAGTTAGTTAGTGCTGCATCATGTAAAAAGCATCCGAATTTCAATTATTTCCCAAGTTTCCTTCAGATACGCAACGTTAGTATCGTTATCTTTATCCATCATTTTTACACGAATATGAAATACTTTGGTAAAGCTAGTAAGTTGCTATAAAAAATATCTTTAAGTTATTCACGGAGAATTTTTGAAAATCTAAAATATCGTTGGATGTTAATTTTTGGATAGGAATTTTTCTTCTGTTCCATCTGCCTTCTTCAGGTTTAATAACCAAGGCACTTTTTTTGGCGTGTTATGCTTTCTAATTTGAGAAAGCAATCATCCATTACTTGACAATTTCGAAAGAAAGTGTTTTTCGTACATATTGTCAAGAACTTTAGTATTCACCAATATGTTCGAGCATCGTAAAGCATTTTATTGCCAAACTGATGATTATGCAGTTTATACTACTTATTTATACCACCATGAACAACTGCGGTAAAAATCTGTTTTATCCCCTCTCACACCCCCTCTACACGCACCCTGGCCATTCTACTCATTGCACCTGTCCACTCCTCCTCTTCCTCCCCCCCCACCCATCCTCTCCCTCCCACC
>JABFQD010001287.1:0-19016 GCA_022817045.1 Psix sp. ZL-2020 | reverse complement strand
TGCAGTCTATATATGCTGTTGGCGCCGGGTAATTGTTTTTAAATATTTGGTTGTAGAATGCTTGCCAAGCTGGTAATGGTATGAGGCATTTGTTGAGGAGCTTGTAGTTAAAAAATCTATAGGCTGTTCGAAAGACTTTACAGTCTTTCACTGCTGACATAGCTTTTTTGTAGGGGAGTGAATAATTCTTCTTTTTTAATTTGATTAGCCTTGTACACTCCTTTCTCGCCTTTAAGAACTGGTTTTTATCATCGCTACCTGGGTGCTTGTTCCTTCTCCATTTCCTCCTTTTTTGATTTAATGAGGCTTTTGCTGCTTTGCATTCTCTGTCATACCATGGTTTTTTGCGAGATTGGTCCGATGATTTTATTTCTTTTTTCATTTCTATATCCTCAGCAATTTGCGTGATGTTTTCTATGATTTGATCGTTTAGCCTATTTCCGTTGTTCGGGATCCGAGACGCCGGACGCCGGAATTGATTTTATTATATATTTTTTAAATTTTTTTTCTTAATACAATTGTTCATTTTGTGAATGAAGTTTGCAACTTTCTTATTGTGCGATTTCCCCCCTTTTCCGCTCCTCTTTTATCGATCCTTGCACCGCACTATGGCAGACTGTGCGCCCGAGTTGCGCAATGGCACCGCTCAAATTCGAGCACTTGCCTGCAGTAACTGTCAAAAACAGTGCTGTTTTTGGTTTCCGCCGCACTAGAGACATACATTTTTGCTGTCCTGAAGTGACAGTTTATTCTTATTATATTAAACAAATTTTGGCTACATGAGCCATTTTTGAGCTTCTACGCTCTATGCAGGAATTTTGGCTAGGCAATTTTAGGGCCTTTTTAACCCACTTTTTTCCTCCACATTCGTGGTCACCTGTCCTAAATATTCTTTCAAGGTTCAATTTTCTGGCTTGTCCGGAAATCAACCTTTTCTTATGCAACCGCAAGTCTCAAAACGGCCGGTGTTCCTTTCTTTCAATTAAAAAGGGGAAGGTTTTTTTAATCATATTCATTTAAACGATATTTATGTAATTTATATTATAGTATTGTCTACCATAGGAGAATCTCCTTGGATTGAATAATTTAACTCGTGGTTGAAGTATCGTTGATATACGACCTTCACCAGCCGTTAAGAATTTAAACTATTAGAATTAAATTTAAGTTCTGCACAGGTCGTGCTAATTGTTTTGATTTGTGTTATCTTTGTTTGCTGCACTGGTCGGATATCGATGCTTCTCGAGTTCGTAGGCCGAGACATGTTAAATATAATTTTGGAGCATTTTTCTCCTTTTTATTTTCTTACTTCTGTTATCTGTTATCAGCGCGTCAGCTGATTTTAATTTCGGACTTTCGTGTCCGATTATTTTCTGACGTTTTTATACGACCTTTTCTTTCGTATCGAAAGATAAATACCGCTCTTTTTCTATTATTTTCAATTTCCGTCGTTTCTGAATTAAATAATCGGCCGTAAATTCTGGTATCAGAATGTGTCAGATTTATAAATTAGCTATAACTATTAAAACCGAACCAGCGCTGTATATGCAGTTAGATTGTTAACAAAAAATTGTAAATTGTTATAAACAATTTTTTGTTGAAAATCTTGAATATAAAATTATACATTGGTCCTTCGAATTTATTGTGTTGCGCACATCCGTCTTCGGCTTCTTTAATGTTTTTTTCTCCAAGCTTGACGCTAAACACCTCTGCTTTATCTATATTCTATACGTATTTCATTGCTTTCAAGTCATTGTGTTGCTCTCTTTTAGCTACCTGTAGTTCTGTGTTTAGTGTGATGCTAATCGGAAGGTGGTCTGATATTCCCATTTCTAAGACCCTAAAGTCGCTCGCTTCAATAATGCCATTGAGGCTCAACCATATCATATCAATTACACTTGCACCTACGGTGCTGGCATATGTAAAATTCCCATGATAGTCTGAGATTGATCTTCCATTTAGTATAATCAGGCCTATTTCTTCTATGCTCTCAACCAGTAGTCTTCCATTCGCGTTCGCAGTTTCATCTAAGGACTGTCTTGTGTCTTGTGTTTGTGTGTGCAAAAGCTGTGCCGTCTGAAACAGTTGATTCTAGCTGATTCAGTAGACCAATTCTCGCGTTCATGTCTCCACCAAGTTTCACTGCTCCACCGTGCGTCTGCTGGCATTCGAGTAAGTTGTTTGTCAGTCTCTCTATTCTATATTCAAAAAAAGAGCCCCGCAGATATGTTCCCACAATTATCAAATCTTTGGTATGTAGGCTGCAGCAGAGAATAATTGCGTCCTCATTTGATTCATAGAATCTTACATTGGTTATAACTGCCTCATCGTAAAACATGAGTAGATCCCTGCTTGTACGCCCCCTGGTTACATCTTTTACAACTGGACTAAACGCATACTTGTATCTCTCTCTGAAATAACATGGTAAATTCATACGTTTATAACACAACCATGTTTCGCTTAAACATATTACCACCATACTACAGATGCATATGTTACCCTCAGTATCACAACAGCTCGGTATAGCTATGTACTGAGCTAAAATATGCTTTTTCCGGTTGAAGTCCCCACTCTGAGCCTATGGCCGCCTTGCACTGCATGAGTAACCGTAACACTCTTTTACTTTGTCTCTGTAAGTGGGTTCCCCACATCAATTTCTTATCCAGGTATACCCCTAGATACTTCGCTCCTTCCGTATACGGTATTTTCTTTCCGTAGAAGGTTATTTCTTTACAATATTTGATCTTGTATCGTCTTGTAAAGATAAATATCTTTATCGGGATTAACCCTTTTCCTTCACACCACTTTTCTACTTTCCTCAGTCCTTCTGTCAATAGGTCTGGCAGAACCTCTTCGTACCGCTCCTTGACTAGGCATATCCCTAGTAAAAAGGAACATATATTTTTCATACATTGACAATATATTAACCATACATTAATAACAATATATTGTCAATACATTATCAGAACCCTGATAATATATTGTCAATATATTGACAATATATGGGCCATGTATTGACAATATATTGGCAATGTATGGACAATTTATTGTCAGGACATTGATAATATATGGATAATATATGGCTATTAATGTATAGTCAATGTATTGCCAATATATTTATCACAATAAATTTCATATATAAGCAATATATTAAATCAATTTAGAAGCGGAATCAAATATCTACACAATTTTTAAATTTTTAAATTATTTGTTTATTAAAATTCGCATGAATGTTTTGGTAACAATAGAATTAAAGTATTAACACTCGTTTTCTTAAATCTGTAATTATGCTTATAATAGTTAAATATGTTTAAATAGAATCTCGTCGAATTATTTTCAAAACATAAATTATTTGTTTAATCATTAGAAAAAGAGCGCCTACATTCTGTAGGCGTTGTTCTTGTGTTTTTTATGGGATATTAAATAAGCATGCAAAATTAATATAATAATGACAAAATTGAAGAAAAGCAAACGAAAGATTTTTTTGATAATTTTGACAATAATTAAAAGTTAATAAGTAAATTAAGAAGCAATGAATCTGCCTTAAAGAAAAAATAATCCTTGTATACATTAAAAGAACACAAAATAAACAACTTTTTATTTGAAGAACGAATAGCGAGAAGATTTACTTTACTAATAAATAGTTACAACAAGCTCTAAGAAAATCGCAATGAAACAAAAAAACAATAATTGCCTACCACTCATTCCCAAAATTGTACCATTGTACATTTTTTGGTTATGTTCAAAATTCACCTCGTCCAGGACTTTCACAGACAAATCGCAAACCACGTATTTCTTTTCAGTTAAAAGAAGCGAATTGTCCTGGTGACATTCAATCAAAAAAAAATTCATAATGAACGATGTTGCTTCGTGATATGGACTCGCGGCGAAAGTTGTGCGATGCAGCAGCCGATTTGTTGAAACACGTTAAGTCAAAAAAAAGCCGTTGCCGGAAACCAAAATGTTGAACGGCAATATGGCGGCCGCACTGTTGTCAACAATGACATAGTGCTCTTTTAATATTTGAACATGATAAAGATTTCGATGACAGTTATTTATCACTACACAGCACAGAAAACGTGATAAATTTTTTAAAAGAAAGTTTTTATAAAAAAAATTGAATTTTTCGAATGGCATGCAAAAGGTTAGTTTCAAACTATTAGGTTATTATGATAAATACAATAAATCTAAATCAAAATTATTTTCACGCAAAAGGTTTTGTTGGTTATGTTATGTTTTTTTGTCTTGTTTGTATAAGTTTTACGTTTTATTTATTTATAAAAAAATCTTGTTTCTTGGTACTGGACAGTGTAAAAACTTAAAGACGTGGTGTTTGATTCATACAGTGTTCTATTTTACCTCACAAACAGTCGTGCACAATCAGACTTGCAACTCGTTAACCATGAGTTCAAATTCGGACAGTGAGAATCTATTTGTCGATGTTTCAAGCCATAGTTCAAATGCAGAACATTTTTCAAACAGAAAAACTGAATATCTTTCAGATTCCCCTGAAACGAAAAAATTTAGATTCGATGGTAAATACAATAAATTATCATTATATATGATATATTAATACATTATAAAAAAACTTCTTCCATATAAATAAAAAATTTATTTTGATCAAAAAATAATTTGCAGACTTTTTTTATAGATTCATTGTCATCTGATTCTAATCTGATTCTAATTGATGCTGAAGATTCAATTAGTGACCAAAACATTTTGAACGAAAATGAATGTTCAAAATTGTTAAATTTGTCAAATGACAAATATTCTTCAAACGAGTCACGATCTTCAGACAAGCCGTGGAATAAGTCGACTGACTTGACTGAATCGAGAACGAAAACAGATTTAGAAGACCAAAATTTAACCTTTAATAGTACATTGAACGATATACCATCGTTGCCTCTTGACAATGGCGGTCGTGATGCAGATGAGATTATTTTAAATAAATTTTTTAATTTACATAACCAAATTATTTTAAATATCAACCAATTCTAATTTTAAAACTAAATTTAATATTTTGTATTTTTATTTTTCATAAAATAATTTTTCGAATCGACTTTCTGCAAAAAATAATATTGAATAAAAATTTGTATTATTTCATTAGATCTTGTTTGTTTTTCAGTTTTATATTTTATTTTCTCATTTTGTATGACTATATTTTTCTTTTATAGTCGGATTCTGATACTGACGATAACAGTTCAGACGAGGAACTCGATGCGATTTCATATTCATACAGTTTGAACCAAGTCTTTTTTTCTGACGGTGACGACGAACTTCATCCAAACGCTGGGATTTCAACAAAAGAAGCAATGCTCGATTTCTTTCGGATACAGATGAAACACAAGAGGACTAAAAGTGATTTAAAAGATGAACTCACGTTTCTTCGGCGCCTATAACCGAATTGCAGTGATTTCCCCAAAACTACATATCAATTTTTTAAGTATTTCGAGAATTTATCTTCGAACGCGAAAGAGAAAAAGCATTATTATTTCTCAAAATGCCAAGGTATCAAACATTCGGAAAGCGACTACTGCACAAAACGTAATTTGTCAAACACCGGAGTATTTTACGAGTTTCCTTTAACAAATGTAATCGAACATTTTTTTGAGAAAAGAAAGTTGGCCGAAGCTATCGATGAGAACGTAGCTAAACGAAGAGATAGAAATCTGACAGATCTAATTTCAGACGTACAAGATGGTTTGGAATATAAAAAAATTAAGATGCAATTTAATGGAAAATACGATATCGTTGTAATGTTTTCCACCGATGGAGTACGGCTAGATTTTAAAAGTTCTTCAGCAAACTATTGGCCACTTCAAATAACAATTTGCGATGTGAAACCAGATGTTAGGTTGATGTATACTGCAACAATCGGTATATGGTGTGATTCCAAGAAGCCAGAAATGAACACTTTTTTGCTACCGTTTGTAAATTTACTGCGGACAATTTCACCGCGATCGCTCCGATCGCGGTAGCAGACGCACCTGCTAGAGCTGATTTACAAAACATTCAACATCACTCGGGATTAAATTCTTGTAACATCTGCGAAGCTGAAAGATCATCGCGATCAGAAAATGGAAAAAATTTTTTTTTGTATGATGAAAATTACAAAACCGTCCCACTTCGCGATAACAGTCGAATGATAAATCAAGCCAATTTCGCGGAAGAAAGTCGTAAACATCCCAATAAAAAGATGCACAAAAAACATGTTTCAGGCGTCAAAGCCAAATCTATTCTTACTCAAATTCCAATGTTGAATCTTGCTACATTTGTTTTTCCGGAATATATGCATCGTATATAGTTGGGAGTCGTTTTGCACTTTACTCAATTGTGGTTCTATACTAAAGGTGAATGGTACATTGGTGATAATATTGAAAGTGTCGACAGTTTTCTCTTAAAAATTAAGCCGCCATTTAATTTTCTTCAGAGGACACCAAGGACCCTTGCACAATTAGGAAAGTGGAAAGCAACTGAACTACGATCATGGCTTTTATTCTATTCAGTGCTTATCCTTAAACAATTCGGCAAAGATTGCTATTTACAACATTGGATGCTATTAGTTTCTGCGATTGAATTGTTATTACAAGATCAAATATCACCAGAAGATTTAAATACAGCGGAAAAATTACTTGAATCTTTTGTATGCGATATGGAAAATTTTAGAACGACAGCGATTATAGTTATAATGCTCACAACTTACTGCACTTACCTTTATTAGTACGCAGGTGGGGCCCTCTATGGTCAAATTCCGGTTTTATGTACAAGAGTAACAATGGCTTTTTATCTAAAATCACGCACTCAACATTTCGTCAAGGTCAAGAAATGGTGAATAATTTAAAAATTTTGCAAGTGTTTAGAACTCTTGAGATGGAATTTGATAATCACAATTCCAATAAAACTTTTACGCAAGGACAATTAAAAAAGAAGTTCAATAGTACATTATCAGATCACGAAAAAAACATTTTGCACTCTCAAAATCATGTCGCGCTTTCTATATACCAACGGTATATAGTTAATGATGATGCTTTTTCAAGCAAGTTGTACGATAGATTTGAGACCAAAAGATCAAATCGCTCTGTTTCTTTTCAACATCCGCAGTTAGGCGAAAGATATGGTGAAATAAATTTTTTTTCGATGAAAAAAATAATTATGAAAATGACATCAAAATGTACAGCATGATCGAAGTCTTCGATATTGTTCAACAAAAATTTTTTTTTAATACAAAGATGATGTATAGGTTGCGAAAAATTATGTTTATTAAGTTAACGTCGAAATTCGTTATTGTTACAGTTGAAAATATTCTTAGGAAAGTAATAAAAGTTGGAGAATATGTATGTGAGCGACCTAACAATGTAGAAACAAATTTGTAAACTTCGATTATTTTAACGAAAATTGACAGAACAACGATCGTAAATAAAAAATCAGAAAACGAAATAATAATTTTTGTTAATTTTCATTTTTACGAATTTGTTTCGAACTTATTTTTTCCATGCCAAGAAATTGTTTCATTAAAAAACATAATTAACTTATTTATTTGTTTCCTATAACTGAATAAATTTTTTAAGCGAATAATTTATATTAAATTATACATTTAAAAATATTTGAATGAATGAATGAATTTAAACGCTTAATGGGCCAAGCATTTTTCCTGTGTCAATCCTAGATTTATCACTTTTATGTCACATGACTGGCATCGACCAATGAGGGTTCTGTAATTAACTTACACACCCCATTTAAACGAGAAAAAAAAAAAATGTTCGAAAAAAAGTGTGACAATGCAATGGTGAATTGGCCAATGCATTGATCATGTTATAAATTAGTAGTATTTAAAAATGCAAAAAATTGCAGCCCATCTATTGACAATACATTGTTTTTACATAAATTTCATGAACCATACATTGTCAATGTATTGCTAATATATTGTCAATACATTGTTTATGGAATAATATATTGCTAATGTATTGACAATATATTGTCAATACATTGCTTATTGAGTAATATATTGACAATATATTGATAATATATTGATAATATATTGATAATATATGGGCAATATATGAATTTAAAATTAATATATTGTCAATATATTATTTATATATGGACAATATATGTTCCTTTTTACTAGGGATTCAACGGTGAAAAAGTTCATGCCTATGAGTATGACCCCTAGCTCGTTAACTACTAAGTTCCAAAGTAGCGGAAATAATACTCCGTCTTATGGAAATTCCTCGTTAACGGTTCCTTTGGTAACCTTTTCTCTCCATACACTATGTACTTGCCTGCCCTCTAGCATACGTACGATTCATCTAATGACCGTCTACGGTATGCTGTGTCTCTCTGTAGACATTGTAATCGCTTCCCTAGTGGTGCAATTGAATGTTTCCTCTATATCTATAAAAGCGACAATAGCCACCTGTCTGTCCTCAAAGGCCTACTGAATATATCCCACCATATTGTGCTGTCTCTGTGGATTTAATCCACTGTTAGGCATGCTGATTGTCATGCAGCGAATATTCTATCAGTGTTCTGCATCTAAGAAATACATCTATTGGTCTCTCCAGTATTTTTAAAAAAACAGAGGTAAGACTAACCGGCCTAAAGTCACCCGTCTTGGTGTAACTTCCTTTGCCAGGTTTCGGTATAAATACCACCGTATTCTCCTCCCATTTCCATGGTATGTATCCAACAGACACAGAACCCCTGAGAACTCCGGCTATCAGACCTAGAAAAAAGGTAACACCTCCTGTAACATTTTTGGGAAAATGTCTTCTAAACCTGGGGTCTTATACGGGTCGAAGCTATCGACTGCCCATTTCACTTTCTACGGCGTTAGCATTTGCATCGCCGTATTTCAGTCAGCTCTTCGTCTGTCACTAATGTCCAGAGGTATCGACCAATTTCCCATTATAATATCGGGGAAACTCTTCCTGAGCAGAAGCTCACGAGTTTCTTCCTCAGTCCTAAAGTAGTTTTCTAAGATATCCTTGAGAAGTCTAAGCTTTGCTTCGTTGTCCTTAGTCAGGATTCTGGACAGCCTAGCCGTTTCTAGTATGCTGCTCACCCCTGTGCAGAACTCCCGCCAAGCCCTTCTCTTAGCCTCAAACACTTCTTTTTTAAAAGCTATCAGGTGGTTTTTGTAGATGTCCCATAACTCGGGCACATTCTTTTCCCTGCCTTATTAAAGCCCTGCCTCATCGTGCATCTCAAGCTCTCCAGGTGTCCGCTCCACCAGAGAGCGGATTTTGGCGGTCTTCTGACTTTAAAGGGGCAATTATTTTCGTATGTCTCTACCAGAGCCGGTTCCAGATGTTCCACTGTCCTTTTCAGATCTGCCTCTGATCCGTACCTGCCCCTTATTACCCTTAGTCTCTCCCGAAGTTCAGACTGGTACTCAGTCCACTCGGTTGCCTTGATTTCGAAGACAATAGTTCAGTGATTCGACATAAATGGTTCGTTGCTCACTCTCCATTTATGTATATCTCTTTTGAGACTCATACTACACAGAGTCAAGTCCAAGACCTCTTTTCTGCTCCTCGTGACGAAAGTCGGGGTGTTTCTTTAGTTCACTATGTTAAGCTCGTTAATCCCAGTCAGGAATTCCAGTAGCTGCTCGCCCCTGCCATTGGTATCCGTGCTTCCCCACACTACATGGTGTGAGTTCGCATCACACCCAATGACAAGGTCCATCGCATTTTATCTACCGAACTCCACAACTTTACGCATCGTTGCGTAAGTTGTGGTACTCGTACTTATTGCTGGTACTCGTTTCTCGCAGATAGATACGCGGAGCAGATCAGAATATCTCTGCTCCTCCCACTTGGCTAAAAAATGCTGATTTTAATTGTGGTGCAGTTTTTCGAACACAGGTCCTGCAACAAAAGCTCACTTATATCTTTAACTATAATGCACTTCTTCGCCCCTTCTTTTTCCTGAGGTACATACAACTCTCCCGCATTATGCCGCCCTTTGATACGTCCCTTGAGTAACCAGGGTTCCTGTATCAGGGCTATGCGTGTATGCGCCAGCGCTATGCTCTTTGCCTTACTCCATTTGTTGTCATTTATTTTTTTTTTCTAGCCCGAACAAAGGTTACCCCCCTCCGTGGTGCTTTCAGGTTCCCGAGGTTTCTTGTCGAGGAGTACAACCTCGCCTTTATGGGTATAAAAGGCGAACAACCAAATACATATAACCTCTGCATAACATGGTGAACTCATACTAAATTGAATTAAATTTTTTAACAAAACATTATGTTCATTTATGTACACCTATAGAAAATGTGAATTTTATTATTTGATTAATTTATTCAATTAATTTACTTTTTTTAAAATTGTTGTAATTTATTACATTAATTTACTGAATTCAATTAATAATCCTATATAAATAAAATATAATATCTAGTATACATAATAATTGTATTATAGCATCACAACTCACAATGAATACTATCTCTTGTCAACGCATCAATCCGTTCCAATTCTTTATTTTTGCTTTTTCCTTAGACCGTCATGTTCTTCAAATCATCTTCATTGAATAAATATTGTAGTAGCTGCCGAATCATTTTCCCGGGGTTGGTGATGCACGCTATTAGACAAATTTTTTGGACATGAGTAATATAATATACTTCTGAATTTGTCATTATTTTGTATAACTGAAATATCAATTTTATCAATATAAATCATTGTATTTAGTTAATTTTCAATATTTGAATTAGAAAAATAGAAATAGCATTGATATTATTTTCTACAATTTTGAAATTATATTTCTCCTTATTACTAGAACTACAGGTTGATTAATGCATTCTGATGCTTATCGAATATAGGTTTTCAGTGTAAATAAAAATATTTTTAACGAAAGCGACGCTGGGAAAACGAATTCCAGGTTCGTAGCCCTAAAGTCTGCCAACATAGAACTCGTTTTTGCATTGTCACGTAAGATATTATTTTTCAACTTACGGTTTCTTTTTGTTTGTTCACTTTTGTAGGATTTCCTTTGATACACGTGAAACAGGTTATTAATTATTAAATGTTATCAATTATTAAATGACAAACTCCTTGTAATTAAAGTTCGTTTACGATTTGTATCAGCCATCGATGATGGACCAGGTCTGACGAAAGCATCTGAAAATAATAAAATTTCGTGAAATATGCTGAATGATTGATTAATTTTTGAATTGCACTAGTTCTACTGTCTTTAGTTACATGTAATTTATATAAAGATTATCTTTAATTATTCATTCATTTTAATATGTACATAATTATTTAAAAAATGTTATCGTATATTAGATTTTAATGAATATCTTTTTAATATGCATAAATAAGTTTTATCATAATAATATAACCAAAATCTCGAAAAATATATTACAATTTATGCAATTAAACAAATTTATTTACTTAAGTCTAAACTTGTATCCGAATTATTCTGCACATTTCTTTCATCATTTGAATTATGTTTTAAACTGCTTAACATATCTGGAAAATTTTTTTTACTTTAAAATCAGCTTTTCATTACACAAGTTATTGTTTAATTTTATAAAAAATAATGCAAAAATTTTATGTATAATACGTTTCTATTACATTCTATTTTTGGAGTAAATGATATTTGCCAAAATACTTGTAATTAAATTTTTTTCATTATTCAAAAAGTTATTTGTCGTTACTTTAATAAAAACTATTTCATTCTACTAAAATCCTTAGTGTAAAGAATATTATTTAACAATATATAAATAATTATTTTGATAAAATATTACTGGTAATATATTTTTAATCTATTATCAATATATTCATACAATATTGGCGCTATATTGTAAATACGAATATTAAGTTAAATAATTTGCTAAGATGTGGAAAAATGGGCAATATTTTGACAATGCATTATATAGATAAAAGATTGCATAATTTACCTTCGACACTTTCTTCTTTTGAAAACTGAAATTCAATAATTTTTTTGTTGCTATCAGCAATTTCTTGATTAATTTTAGAACTCATTTTTATAGCACGTGGCGTAGCCAGTTTTCGTTTATCAACACTTTTATCGTGAATAATATTACCGGAAACATCTACATTTATTTTCTCCAGTCTGTCCTGGTCATCTATAAGTAAATTATAAAATATAATGAGGCATAGGTTCCGATTAATAAAAAAATTCCAATTTAAAAATATTGACTTCATACATTATGTACAAATATATTAATTGAAAAATAATTACCATTAAACTTTTTGACCACACCAAACCATTTTTTATTGTTATAATTTACGTAGCAATGTTCGCCTTCCTTAGCGTTTTTCGGCTTGATTAATGTAAAATGCAAAACGGTGACTTCTTTCGACTCTGGCCAATAAATTATGAAAAAATTTCCTTTTCTAAAATAATTTTAAACAATTTATATTTTTTAAGTAAATTCAATTTGATCATTTGAACGAAATAATATTAAACTGTATTATATTTTATTTATTTATAAATAATTTGACAATATTTTAAAGTTTTGAATGTTATGTTTAGATATGTTTTTGTTATCTTCTTCAAATAAAAAATTTAATTATAATGAGTTATCAAAAACATTTATAAACAAAATTTAACACATCATATTTAATTAATAATCATGTAACGTCCACGACTGGAGAATAGTCGTGGGTGGAGGTTTGCGTGCGGGTTGTTGACCACACGGCAATAAACGCGTGGAAATTGCGGATATAGAGTTTATTATGGCCCCAGGCACCGATACAATATTGATACGGAATGAATTCGGTTATATTCCGGCTACGTGGTGCAATACGCGAGTCGGTGTTACCTCGGTAAGATTCGCGGTGACAATCCCCTTCTTCGCCCGAAAGCGACTCATATTTATAGTTCCTAAATTAGTTCTAAGCGCGAGAACCAACGACATCAAGTGAAATCCGAAGATCAGCGTCGCATGATTTTCGGCGATTCTGCTGACGCGGTCCCGGGCGAAGCTTGGGATCCGCGGCAAAAAGCACAAAACGCCAAGAAAATGCAACTTGCTGATCGGACGGAACGTGCGAGTTTTCGGGTGGACCCTGGGAACCGCGTTTTGCAGTTTTATATAAATAATGTCATCGCCGAAATTGCTGGACATGACAATCATCAATACAATATTTTTTATAGAACTTGCTTTTATTGAGATTAAAATTTAATATTATGGAAATGATAGAGTTAATAAAATGTAGATATGAATTTTGAAATCCAAACAAACAAATGGTGTTTATGCCACGTAAGCATGCTTTTATATTTCAAAAATTGGAACGTATGAATGAAGAGTTATATGTATTTAGTATAATTCATATTTTCAAAGGAACAAATTTAATATTTATTAATTCAAAATACCTAAAAAATCCGTAACTTCAAATTAAATATTATAATAAATTGTAATTGAACTTTTATAGTATGCTTGATTTCGACTTATATACTAAATGTAACAATATTATTAAACTTACTTTTTTGATTTCGAATCCATTTTTCTAATCCTTAATATTAGCACTAGCACAACGGTTTATTTTTACTTTAGCATTTACTTTTCACTTCTACTTTTAAAGGATTTTCTTTTACATAGGTGAAACAGTTTACAAGTACTACACGATTTCTAATAATGACAATACGTTACTAGACTCAAAGCGCCAATAGTTTTAGAGAAATAATATAGAAACTTTTTGTTATAGTTACTGCAACATTTGAAATTTAATTTCATATCAATAAATACTCAATCAATAAATGATTGAGTTTAAAATATAACTGGTAGAAAAAATTAATTAAACTAAAACTTTTTAATTTTGTTGTGTATGTTATGAAGAATATTTATTTTATAATTTTATTAAGGGTATTTGATTAATGGAACAGACAAAACAATTTAGTTTATCCACCGTCATGACTTTAGCTTCAAGAAAGCGTCGAATTTTAAAAGAAGGAACTGCAGCATTCAATATTTGTGAACTGCTTAATTATAAAACCGGAAAACTTCGAAGATTTCGTATTTCAACAAATTCCTGGATTATAGGAAGATGCGACAAAGTTTTGTGTACATCTAATCCAATGTAACAATTATTTAATGATATGCACCTACAAGATAAAAATTATTTCCACTTTGCGAGATTATTAAAAAAATAAATATTTATATACTTCTGAGCAATATATGCGAACGAAATGTACAAAAAGTACAGTAAGTACGAAAATGACTGCGGTTTGAATATTGGTATTATTTTGTATTTCGTTGTATGTGGGTGCAATTGTTTTACATTATGTGAATGTGATGCTCAACACTATGCTGTAGTTAGACCTTGTCAAGTCGAAAAATGTTTTATAACTACATTAAACGAACAACTCATTGATCATATTGCTAAGGTGACTCCCCAAAATTCTATTTTGCAGTTAATCGACGTTCATAAAATTTTATCAATATTTTATCATATACCAATCACAAATAAGAACATATTTTATACCTCGGTACCACTTAATAATGTTGACTTCGAATAATTTGTAACTCGCTCTTAATATTTCAAATTGAATTAGTTTACAGATTCTTCAATAATTTTGCTCCGCTCATATTTATACCAAATGTATACTAGTTCTATGTATCGACAAAAGATATTAAATCACGATATATTAACATTTTAAGTATAATTAAAATGTTATAAATACTTATAATTAAAATTATAAAATTTATATGACTTTGTATGACTATTTTTCTCTTCAATTTACGATTATGTATGTAGTCGGCCAATATTCAGATTGTTGCTAGGTAACGCAAAAATGTTGCCATCTTTGCGTGGAATTATTTCCTAATAAAACCTAAAAGTAATCCAGACAAAATTGAGGTCCAATATAAGGAAAACTATATAAATTGTATTGATTTTTATTCAGTTCTAAATGAAACATCAATCCGAATTGTATAACGTTCTTTATGTGAGCTACATCCAAACTTTTATTTTATTGACTAAATTATGCCAGAAAACTGACGTAATATACTTTCATCACGGACTATTTCCAAATAGAATCCTAACTCAATTATATAAGCCTGTATCCAAATTATATCCATACTACCTCCACTTTAAATTCGGACTATGTTTAGTAAGAATCCAGATTATTTTCAGTCGGTATCCTATTCCAGAAAAAGTCTACGAATTCAATCCAGGGCAAAGCCTACATTTTTCTAAGCAGTTTCAAGCTCATCATCAACGTTTTTTCGAATTATATTTAAATCGTTTATATTTTCCCAATAACATCCAAACAGAATCTAATATCGCTCCAGACTTTCTCGAACCATAATCACATATTCATATTAATTTTTATCACCGTTAATCCAGATTGCTGCAAGCACAAATACAGGTCATTAATAAAAGATTTCAAAATCTATCTGACATATTTTTGTAGGCTGGATTCGGCTCGTATAGCGCTCCTTATACAAACTATATCCAGACGTCCACCAACTTTTTTCCAAACTAAATTAAGAACATATCCTAATCGATCATCCACATCTCATCTAGCATCTATTCAGCTCTAAATTTTCCACTCGGGATTTCATAAATTGTTTTAAATAAAGTGCTTCAACATATGAATATAAGAAATATATTTTCATTCTTTCTACAAGTATTTAAATTTTGTAATTATCTTTCATTTTTGTCTTTTCATAACCGAGACAACAGTTTAATGAAATTGAAAATATTTCTATATTATATAACAACGCTACATATAAAAATCAATGAATAGTCTAAGTGGAAGGAAATGGAACACTCATGCATAAAGAGCTCAATAAATATAAATGAAATGCTTTCAGCTTAAATTCGAGGTTAAAGTTAATTGAATGTAAATCTGACGTCTATTTTCTTTGTGATTTGATTTACCATGGCAAATAATATGGAAGAATAATTGAGGAAAATTAATAAAAAATGTTAAATGCATTTCGTTTGTATTTACTTCGTTAATGTTATAAATTTAAAATAAGTAGTTGATTTAAAAAAACGTTGACAGTTGAAGTGACGATTTCTTAGCAATTACGTTCATAATTTAATTCGGTCTGGCTGTTATTACAGAGAGTGGTATATCGGCAAGGATAGTTTAATACCTGTCTTTCATTTGTACCGCAGTTATAGCATAGAGCAACTGAAGTTTCGAAATTTTTGGATGGCATTTTAACTTGATAAACACCTACAACAAGTGAACGGCAATATGGACATGTTAGTTCTGAGTCGTTGTTTTCTGTCATTTGTGACAATGTTCAGTAGCACGATACGCAAGTTGCTATATGTTTACATGAATTGAACATTAACGTTCGTTCATGTTGTGAGTATATTCTGCACACAATCGCATTTCTTTTCGGAAATTCATCAAATATAAATAATTGTTGTTACTGAATTAGTATTATGAATAACTTTAGGGCACAGAGTGCAACTATTAACAAATAGTTTAAATACGGTTTTATGAAATTAAAACTAAAATTGTTATAAAATACTTTAAATATTAATCTCAACTTATTTACAAATTTTAAATAAAAGTTAATTGAATAAGGAAAAAATGAGCTTTTAAATCGATGCATGTTGCACAACTGTGACGTAGTGGGTGGGAATAATCGAAGCATATCAAATAATAAAATAATAAACAAAAAAAGTACCATCCAGTACACTTATATTATCGTTTATTGTTTCTGGTCGGTAATGTGATTTTGATATTCCACTTGCTGTTCAATCCTACCACTTGCGTTCTACCTGTCTACCGCGTTTTCTTTTGTAAAATAATGATCTGAACCATTACAGATTAAATTAAAATGTATAATTGCGAGAAATTATATCTATGCATAACATTTAAAAATTTTCTTTTTACAACGATATATAATCAAAAACATTCTTAAAAAAGAATGCAATGAAATTTCAAGCAAGAAAAAATGTTAATAACCAAAATAAATTTCTTTAAGAATTATTTTAAGCCTTTTTTGTTGGATAATTGCATCATGTCATTTGAAACATTACGTAATGTAATTTAAACCCACCTTTTAATCATCATATATTTCATCGTCTAATTGTTTATTTATGGCATCGTTTATATTAGCACATTCGTTAATGAAGTCCTCCATAGGCATCCTGCTATTGTAATTTCCTCATAAATCTTACATTAATTCATCGCGAATAATATATTTTCTTCGTGATGCCCTTGAAACTTGCATGCCATTTGTCATACTGTTAAAATCTGCATGGCAGCTACTCATAACGTTGATCAACCTGTCTGTTTTTAAAAATGTTTGATTAAAATATGTTAAAAAATTGTTTTTAAAGTTTCTGTATTTCTACTTTGTATAAACACGTTTAAAATGTGAATAATTTTGAATATTTTGTTTATATTTATAAAAAATAGGAAACGTTAATAAACAGAATTGTATTGTCTGTTGTGTCCGTTGCAAAGAAAAATTTAAAGATTTATGAATGAATTAATAAAATTTTGGTAGAAGTCATTATTATAGGATACGGGGGGCCCTCTTGGTGGGGGGTTTCAGTTTCCGGGTGCGCATTAATCAGCGCCAATTAATTAGTAGGTTAGATCGGGTCAAGCCACCAGACAATATACATTATTAGCACGTTAGCATTTTTTAATTTTCCCCTCCCCTTTAAAATATATTCTTTGACCCGTTTATTTTATTTTACAATAAATAGTTTAATTATAAAAGTGGTGCCGTTGATTTTAAAACTACCCCAGACGAAAAAAAGCCTATATTATCGTACTTGCAAATTCCCAAACATGGAGGCATAATGACATTTTCATGTGCAGTATTTTATTGTGGCTTTCTATTGCATTTGTTGTTCTGCGCAATGAATCATGCACATAAAAGTTCAGAGGAGTTACTTTCTATAACCATTCCTTTTGATAATATGTAAATGTTTTCTTTAATATCCTTGCAACTTCGATACTTGAACTTTCTTTGATAATATGAAACCCGTCCTCGATATCTTGAGGAGGTAAATATGATAATGCTATTGATTTGTTTCGAATTTAAACAATTTCTGGCAATGTTTGCATTGCTCTCTTGACTTGAACACCATTATAACATTTTTTATAAATAGCCTGTAAAATATATTTTATTATATATAACATTATATTCAGAAGAATGTATCATATTTACATTAATAATAAGTAATTATTTAGTAATCCCATTAATTAATCATTTATTTAAATTAATAGTATGTAATAATAAGCAAGTGTCTGAAAATTAATTATATAGGTATGACAAGAAGAAACTGAAGTCCATATAAATGTTTTTAAAAGAAGACCAAGGCAATTTAAAGCTGAGACTGGCAAAATATCAGCTAGTAACAATCAGCGTGTTAAAATAATAATGAAAAAACATTTGCATTATATTAACAAAATCCTGAAATACTATGCTTTACAAGACAATTTCCAAAGAATAATATAGGAAATTAAATTATAATATTTGGGAATACAAGTATCAAATAATATTTTACGTTTTTTTACAACTATTTGTTATAACTGACTGAGAATAAAAGATGTTTTCCTAATTTAAAAGCATTCTAAAAGTAAAATTAATTTATAAAGCATAGCATATCAGTAAAAGTAAGTGTGTTCAGACGTGTGTCTTTTCTCTGTTCATTCATCATCTTTTTTTATAAGTCTCGCCTGCATGATTTTTGAGCAAAAGTGCAGCATGAGTGGCTAGCGATATTGCCTATGCTTTTTATTTATCAATGTTGCATGGAAAGGCTGCATTATTTGAACTATTAGTGCATCGCATGGTTGCCTGTCAACTTAACCTCGAAAGCACATGTCTAATACCAGTGTTGCGAGTTTCCGTTTGTTTCAGAATCTTGTGTTCTGAGACACTTGGACGCAATTAATAAATCTTTGATTTATTTATTTGCAATTTCTCTAAGTGTCTTTTTTGAGCACAGCTTCTCTCATTTCACTAATTGCTTGATTTGCTGTTTGGGACGGGGCCCTTGCATTGGTGTTTCGGCCCTGGCATCGATTTTACATTCAATTGATATGTGCCTGATCGACACCTC
>JABFQD010001286.1:0-19017 GCA_022817045.1 Psix sp. ZL-2020 | reverse complement strand
TTTTGTACACTTATGTTTATGGAATTCTTATCAAATGATCAATAATTTTTTCTAATACATAATATCATACACTTTAATTTCAGAAATTAGAAGTACCAACTTTTATGTATCAACTATCATTTCATTTTCAAATCATATTACATAAATATAAGCATTTTTATTTCGCTTCAAAATTTTTATTTGAAAAATTTATTTGATTATATCAGTTATTTAGTATTTATCTATTGAAAGAGAAACTTTCAAATTCTTGTAAAAAAAATGTTTCACGTGTAAAAAATTACTTTCTCATTTATTTTTGTTTAAATTCAAAAATTTAGAAAATATTATCCACTGAATCTTCATACACGTTTCAATGACAACTAAATATACCAAATATTAAAACGAACCGATGAGTTATCTTATCATTATTTGCTAGAGTAAATATGGCAATATGATCGATAAGTTTGTAGCAATTCTTATACTTTTCCAACATGCCCTAGAAACTAAATTTCTACCTGGATCTGGTTTCTCATCGAGTTCATCCTGAAAGATAACTGGTATGCCTTTATTCTTAAAACTCTGTCGTTCATCATCATGCTCGCTAACACTCATTTTGCCGCTGCGTCTTCTTCTGTACAAAATGCAAGCAATGACTCCAGCAAGTGAGAGCATCGCAGCAATGATGATAGTTGGCAATACGAAAGTAACGAGATAGTCTTCGCGTGCATGACCGATGGCAGTCGAGTCGTCGATCGGTGGAACAAAATTTTCTGGAGAGTGGACGCCTGTGAACTCTCCTTGACAGACCCCGAGTGGTGTTACCGTGACCTGCATTACAGTGAACTCTTTGCCCATGACCCGGTGTACGCGGTCCGTGACCGACTTATCGTTTTGCACAAGTACCTGACGCAATTGCGCGATTTGTTCGTGTGGGCAGTAGCGTGTCGGCAAGCTGCGGTTTCGCCAACTAACCACGGTACTGCCACTGGACACGCTGTCTAACACGATATTACTGCAGTCGCGATCCTGATACAGCTCGCGGATCCGCTCGATGAAATTACGCTTTTGCGCTGCTGAATATGCAAATGATTCGTATGATGTGTCGAGAATCATAGAGAATTCGACTGTTGGATTCGTGTAAGGTTCCGCGCTTACTACCACGTCCAAACTGTCCATTGCGGTTGCACCTGTAAAGATTTTTATTGATGATAATTCTGAATTACATAATTGATTTTATCTTGTACACAAGAATGAACAATTTTTCGTTCTACCTTTTTATCTCTGTAATATTATTTATCTCTGTATATTACGTATTATTTTATTTTCATTATACTTATATTTTTTAAATAATTTTTTTATATTTAAACTTAATTATTAATTATGTTGAAAGAAATAGTTTTAATTACATAAATATACGAAAAATTTCATTTCAAACATTTTTTTGAAGCGCCATTTTGATTGTAATCAATATATACAATTAAAATAGTAATCTTATTAGTTTTAATAAAACTACTTTCAGCGATTTTATTTTTAAATTAAAACTTGAGTTGAATTTTTATACAAATCGATTAAAATTGTACTTTATTTCATTTATTTTTAATTTTTATTAAAAATATTTCAAAAACTGATAAATAATTATTTATATATATTGGGTAAGATTGGGTAATGAACTTTGTTTGTCTTAAAGAGAGATATCTAATGAAATTAAACTAGACCCCTTACTTCCACTTCTTAGAAATAGAAACTTTAAATCAGAAACTTTTTTTGATTCGAGGTAGTTAATGCAGCAACGCAAGGAAAAGTTGTTTCACAATTTTCAAGTTAAGATAAAAATTAATGTTTCATAATTTCACAAAAGACATGTTTTATGCTAAATTTATCATATCAAAGTTTGTTACTAAAAATCCAATAATTCTATAATACTCATATATTTCTTTAAAAGTACCCAAACTTTACACAAGCACCATAAAAAATACAAAAAACTATTACGTCCACACTTTATTTATGAAAATGTTTTAAGTAATTTTTTATTTAGATTATAAATGATTGTAAAAACTTTTTCAAATATTTTGTATTGCATTACATTTAATGAAAGGTAAAATGATTGTAACTTTTTACAATCCAGATTTACAATAAAATTTCATCATGTATTGATCTGATTTGTAATTTTCAAAATATTCAGGTGCATAGTTTTCAATATATAACCGTGTATATGTATCCAAATAATGATAAAAAAAGTTGATACATTCCAAACTTAGCAAAACAAATACCTATATTTGCTTGATAGAACTCAAATTTTAGTATAATATTTAATATGAAATAATTTTTTTTTTCATTTTTAACTTTTTGATTATACAATCAATTTAATAAATAAATAAATAAATTATTATTTACATCAACTATTATTCTGATTTTTAGAAAGTAAATTTATTGTATCTCTAATTTTTTTATATGGAAGTTTTAAAACTTAGTTCAGAACCCGAAATAAAACTTGTAATCTAAAACATTGCTCATTTCCTCATCACTCACCATCTTTATCCGTAACGACAAGATGGTAAGTTTGCCTGCCGATATTCTCTCGAAGTGGTACTCCATAAAACTCTTGATTCTTTCTGTCAAACTGTAACCAGTTGTCTGGTGGAATGGCGGATCTATTTCCGAACAGCAAATCCATTTTCATGTTTCTAGCCGATCCATCTTCAGAGTCAAAGAACGTGTCCTAAAGTAAAATTGAAGTTAAGAAACGAGTTTTAAAAATCAATGGCAATTCAATTCAATTCTATTATTTTGTTACGAATTTTTGTTAGGTACTCGATTCAACACATGCTAAAATGCAAACACAAATGATACACGTACGTCTGGTACTTTGTAGACGAGCAGTGTTCCTGCAGTCACGTTCAGATGATCGACCTGGTTTCGCGGCATTGGAGGTAAATTAGCTGCAGGCGCAGGCATGCTAATTTTCGGCTCATGAGGTTTCGGTCGTTCTTCGCATTGGCCAACACCATGATAACGTACTTGATTAACAATGAAATCAGGAGATAAAATTTGTTTTAACATCCGGCTTGGTTGGGCGTGTCTACCAGGTTCTAACAGTTGCTGAAAAGTTAAAAAGAATTTATTGTACATTAATTTAATTACTATAAAATATAGTACTTCATTTGTCAGCTTTTAAAGTATATTTCCACAAGCTAATATTGTTTAAAGTAACATTTCCTTTTTTACAAAACAGACATTAAATTATTTTTTTATCCCAATGTTTTTTAGTATAAATTGATTAAATTTTACAAAAACAAATGTTAATGGCAATAAAATTTTCAATATAAAGAGATGAATAAAAAAGATATAAATATAACAGTCAACCTATTTATTATTAACATTTACCATTTAATATTAGAATTTCATCGACTAATTTTCATTTAATGAAAATTATTAGTACAGATAATACTGATGTTATGACTTATATCAACTATACTAAATAATCATTTAACTTAATAAAATATGAGGGCATAACTTTTCTCCCTTTTGATTCCGTCTATATATTTTCAAAAGCGAAAATAAAACAAATTTATAAGTCAACAAGTTCACAATGTGATGTATAATTTTTATTCAACCATTGAGAGAAAATTGAGGTAACAAGTTACCCTAGACTGTTTAAAATATGCAACAACGCATATACACACATAATGTTGGTTTAGAAGTATACTATGCTTTTCATCATCTTATATTTTTAAACTAGTTGTACTCAATTTAATAAATATTTTTAATTTTTAGTGCAACTTCAAAATAACGGTAGAATAACTAATTATTCATGCTTTCGGGTTCATAATAAAAATATAATAAAATGAACAAAATTAAAAGGTATGATAATTTTTGAATCGAATTTCAGGTAAGTTACTTACATTTTTCAACGCATCGATTATATCTATTGGACATTCATTTCCTCTTGGAACGGTATCGTTTGTCCAAGTAAATACAACTTCGCCAGTATCTTCATTAATATCGATATCTCTAACTGTTATGGAGTTTGTATCGTAGTCGTTGTACAACCGGTTGAGACCTTGAATGATCTGAAATAATTTTAACAAACATTAATATAGTTTTAAAAACCACATTTCGAAACAAGAATTGTAGGTAAAAGCTAAGATTTATCATTGACATTGTAATAGCACTTGAGATGAAAGTTGAAAAGTACCTTAACTTCCCAATCAACATTACTACGGAAACTGTGAATGTCTACAAGTCTTAAGTGGAGGCTGAATTCGTGGTTAACCGTGCGACTGAGTCGGTGCTGTTGAACGTGAATATCAAGGGGGCCAGTAGCGTTCAATCCCTCGCTGTCATAAGCGACGAGCTCGTAATTCCATTCGGAGACGTCGTTCTCAAGAGGTCTGTGAATTTTGAAAAGTAATGGGGCTTAACAGGCGAAATAATGTTATCGCAGCTTTCAAGTAGCGAAAAATCTTTTGACTTTTTCCATGCACAACGTTGAATAATTGTATTTTCTATCATAGTAAAGTCATAAGTTTATCTTTTAATTGTCAAAATAAATTGTAATTTTGATAATTTTATATAATTTACATTTATGAATATATATACTAAATCGTGTATTTTAATAGCATATATAATGTAATGGAACAAACATTTTGCTTTGCATCATTATTTTTGGCATTTTGTAGAATAAAAGCAAATTTCAGAATTATTTGCATTGTAAATATTTCATCATTCATCACATGTTAATATAGATTCTCTCTAATGAAAAACACCGAGATAAAAATTTAAAATTGTTAATTATTTGTCAAATAATAAACAATATTTATTATATTCATAAATAATTAATAATTTAAAAATGTATTCATTTTCTATTAATTTTGTTGAAAAGAATGTTTTAAAAGATTAAAAATAATTTTATCTCATGAAATAAAAATTTGTTAGATCTATATATAATTCATAATATTAAAGACTTGATTTTTTCGTTTCTGATAAATAACAATTTATTTAGTGTAAATAGTAAAAATTAGTTTACGTGGTTAATATAGCTTTCTTTGTAAATAGGAGAAATTATAATCATTAAAACCACTAGTTTTCAGATTATTTAAAATTTTAATCTAAAATTAAACAAAATTAATTTAAATAAAAAATAAAAAATGAAAGATATTTCATATATTAAAACATTATTTTGATATGTTTTTAAAAAAAGTCTTAAAAAATCATATAAGCAAAAAAATGAACACATGACCTACTGCATTTGTATATACGATTTAAACATATAATGTATAGTTGTTATCTATTTTTACATATCTAACATATACAAACAAAAAAAATGCTTACAATCCATAAACTTCTTGCGAAAGTTTATTAAATTGCAACCAATGATTTCTCCTAATAGGATCGCCATTCTTGAACAGGAGATCGAGTTTCAATTTCCTAGTATTTCCATCTTCGTGATCCTTGAATGTTTCTTCAGGGATGTGATAAGTAAGTAGTTTGCCAGCAACAACTCGCTGT
Organism: Psix sp. ZL-2020; assembly: GCA_022817045.1. NCBI lineage: Eukaryota > Metazoa > Arthropoda > Insecta > Hymenoptera > Scelionidae > Psix > Psix sp. ZL-2020. The sequence goes on along the minus strand of JABFQD010001286.1, from coordinate 13,530 downwards.
TTTTGCAGTCGCCTCATTTCAGTCGGAGCGAAGTTCTCTGGCTCTTTAATCTTCTCAGTAGTCACAACCATTGTATACGTCGTGGTTATTTTTTCCGTTGTGGTTGTAGACGGCGTTGTAAGTTGAAGTGTTGTCGAAGTAGCAGTAGTGGTACTTGGAGTAGTCGATGTTATAAAAGTTGTTGTAGATGGCGTTGTAGACGTCGTCATTAATTGAGTAGTTAATGGTGATGCCTCAGTAGTTACTTCTGTTGTAGTTGTGGATGAAGTTGTGGTCAAATTCGTACTTCGAACAAAAGTGGAGACTGACGGGAAGGATTCTGGTTCAGATGGCGTTGTACTCAGCTGTGGCGTTGTCACCTGCGAGTTTTCTTGTGTTGCAGCAGACGTCAAGATCTCAGATGTCGCTTCTCGAGCAGTGCTGACGCTGGTCTTGCTTACATCCTATTCATCAAATAACTCATTTAATTTATATTGAATTATTTTGAAAAGATTAACATAATTTGAACATAAATCTACTTCAACCCTAAAACAGAACAAATAGATCACTCAGGCTATTGATGCAAAAATGTATTTAACAAACTGAAACAAAACTCGCAAAAAAGACTGAACACTATATTCGATAACAAAGACCTAGCGTGTACGAACAAAAAATTTGAGTGTTTTTTGTCAAATGCGACGGAAGTAGTTAATGTCCCTATGCCCGAGCTAATTGGGATCCTAGAAAAAACAGAGTGAAGAGCAAAAGAATGAATGAAAAAAAAATGAATGAACTGAGTAGGGAGAAATGGGCAGTAGCGTGCTATGTACAAACATGGTGTCGGCTGGATGACCACGCAGGCTAATACCAAAATAATGAGCCTTTTTTCAGAACGGCTAATGGGCCATGGCGGCGCGATCGTACCGCTTTGATAACTCTCACACATTCAAATGATACAATCAGCAGTCATTTAACCAGAAAAACGATGCTTTTTATACTAATTCAGCACTCGGGTTGGAATCATCAATTCAAAGAAGTTCATCAGCTTATCAAGTTTAAACTTTTGAATTATTAATTTTTCTCTAACAGAACATCCGTTTAATATAAAGTGTTCTTATATGAAATGAAATTAAAGCTATGTACTAACCGAAATACAGTATATGTATTAAATTGATGTATATATTATATGTGGCTTTATATAATTTATTTATCATATGCCTTCGCACACGATTCATCAAATTGAGGCAATTCTAAAAGCACGTATTAGATTATATTATATATATGAAAGATATGTTTTACATTTTGATTATATCCTGTAGCATGTAAAATAATAAATATAGAAAAAAGTTTATGACTCAATAAAGAAATTATGAGTTTACGCTTAATAAAAAGTGTTTGTATCCGTAAAATAAAATATAATAAAAACTGCTAAATAATTAAATTTGTTTAAATCCTTTTAACACCTATTTGAATTTGCAAAACAGAAAATTAAATGAATGTTTTATTTTTTTTTAAGAATCAACTGTAAGTATCATGTATACATTGCACATTCATGATACATAAAAATTGAATGTAAAAATTACATATAAAACCACATATACATTTTTATAAATATCTAATTTATTAAACTAAATTTATAATTTATCTAATCTTTGACTACATATGCTAGTATATTATATATACTATAATTATATAAACCATATGAAAACTGAGATATTTCTTCGAACGACTGAAAAGGGGATTAGCGATTGGAATGCAAATGAAAAAGCAGCCTATTGGATAGTTCTACAGCGAAGCCTGAAGCCTCTCTAGCAAGCATTACCTCCTCGGACTCGGTACCAAAAACAAAGCTTGTGGTTCGCACTTGCGGTAGCTCAGGGCTATCGCTGATTGTAGTGGTAGAGGTCGCGTCGGTCGTGGTAGAGGTGGTGGTGGTGGTGGTGGTGGTGGTAGTGCTCGACGGGATGACGGGCGTAAACGGGCCCTCTGGGCTGGTGAGGTGCAATTCGGGAATTCGGGCTGAGGTCGACTGGTCAGTCTGTTCAGGCTCAACACTTGACCCGGGGCTGCTAATATCTAGCCGATCCAGCTGCGCCATCCTTTCGGAAGTGGCGCCACTGGTAGATGGCGTTTCTGGGCTGCCCGTCAGCGGGCTCGTCTCGGTGCTGCTCGGCTCGCTTGACTCAACTGGCGCTGTCGACGCACTCACCGTCGAAGTCAGCATCGTCGCCGTAAAAGAGACAATCGACGTCTCGGCTGGTTCGCTCGTCGTCTACGATTAATTGTTAGTAGAGGCGAAATGTACTACGAACGCAAGTTAGTCACGCCTTTCATTCCGACTAACCAAGTTGCTTTAATGACAAATTTATGTTTAAAATTTAAACATGTATATATTTTATTTCTTGATTAGAGATTTAGATTTGAAATTTCAATCCGATTAAGTTTTGATTATTTATTGCGCCGAGGTGCTGTAATACCAATGACTTTTTAATGCCGTAGATTGTGAGTATCTATAAATTTGTAGGTTGAATATATAGGATTAGAATTTTAAATATCTATTATAAAAGTAATCCGAAAGTGTTGGATTTAGTTTTAAAGCTTTATAAATATTCAAATGATTTTGATTTGCAAAATATTGAAATACTTTATTCTTCAAATGTTTCTAAATTGGAACATATAGTAGAGAAAAATTTTCCAATATACGTGATTTATTTGAAAATTCAATTTCATTAATTTATGTATTTATGGACTTAACAGTTAGTTTAGAAATAAAATTGCATACCGAATGAATTTATATTTCAATTTCAAATCGACTTATGAACTTAATTAATAACTTCATTAACGTTTATTTTTTCTAATAGATTAATATTTTCGTCTACTCCAAAAAAAAAAAAAATATTAAATAACTTTATATATTTACGACTAATATTAAAGTTGTTAAAAATCTATATCGATTCATTTAAATATAATCTCCTAAATAATCTATAAAAAATACATCTAAATACAAAAAGTGGTATCTTTTATTTAAAACCACGAAATTGAATTTATTCATAAATAAATTTTCATTGAATAACAAAATAAGATAAAACCAAATCCAATTATTACTCATGAATTTTCTACATCGGATTTATCAGACACCACAGCAGTTACAATACAAACTGAAAGGGTCAATATTTTATTTTTTAAACATCTGCCTTGAATAATCAAATTCGTGCTTCATTATCAGTGCTTCTCTGACTTTACAATATATGAAAACCAATTTGATTAAATAATTATTTATCATCAATACCTATATTTAAATAACCTGATTCCACTTATCTACTATCAAAAATTATTTCATTCAATTTGTCGGAAAAGCAACTCAGAATAAATATGATTGGTGGAAAATCGAACACAGAGAAATAAGAGATTCGTCAAGAAGCAACATGTTTTCTGGAAATTCCGATGTGAGCGTAACAAAGGTATCAACAAATGACATGAAGAGAAAAAGATAAAGAGTACAAAAGTACGTTGTTAGAACCAAGAACGAAAGTAGCCAATAAGGCTCATAGATAATACTGCACTCCCGAGGGAAAGTACCCAGTCGTGGTAATACTTACTGAGGATTGTGCGTTTGGTTCCTTGTCTTCAATGGCCTTATCAACAATGTACTCTTTCATGTATACCACATGATGCTGCAAAAAATGTCAAGAAAAGTTTAATTTATTTTTTTACTTTCAAACACTAGAGTAACAATTGATACTTTTCTATCAATAGAATATAAATGTTCTACAACAGGACGTTCAATGAAATATATGGTCCATGATTTTTATATAAAATCATATATTTTTTGAAAGAAAGATCTTTGGTCATATATTTACATACTGTACTCATATATGTTTTAAATAGATATGTATGGGCTCATAAAAAAATATTCGTAGGTTATACATATTTCATGTTTACAAGTATGTACTATTCATAGCTCCATAAATATGATATACATGCAACCGTGATTTAATTTTTTTTTCAACAGAGACATAAAATTGAATCAAATAAATAAACAATGTTACCTCATCAGAATTATTTGTTGCTTCACCGTGATGATGTCTATGTGGATGTTCAGTTTCAAGGTCCTCAGATATTCTGGATCCTATTGCTCCAAATACACGGGGCACGGTTGGTTTTTCTTCGCTTTCATTGTAATCGCCGTCGTCGTCATCTCCGTCTTCGTAATCTGGATCATCGAAATCCCCACTACCTTCGAAAGGTCTTTCGCGATCATTGATGTCTGGCATATATCCCGAACCAGCGTCTCGTCGGTTACGTGAATACAGATTTGATACACTCCGAGTCACACGATATAAAACAGGGATTTCCAAAATCTCAGTCACCGTATTGTCGCTAATATCAGCGCCAATCGTTTTGTTGAAATTGATCACAGATGGATCTTTCCAGACACGATGATTACATCCAATCTAAAATAATCGATTCTTAATTTATATTATGTTCTTATTTTATCATCATAAAAATAACATGTAATAAAGCTTAAATTAAAATTTATATCATTTTTTATAACTATTAAAAATAAAAAAAACGAGAAAGAGTTCCAAGTATATCTAGATGACTTTTTAAATAAGATTCCAATTTTCATTATAAATTCTCATTTATTCACTTCAAAAATAGATATTACATCGATCTTATAATCTTTTATTCTCTAATCAAATAAAGGGTAATATCTAATCTAAAAAAAGAACGCAAAACAAATTCAAAAAAATATAAGTACTTTTTGTCTTTGTAATAAAAGCAGTTACGGAGATGATTTTGATACTTCATCATTTTGTATATAATTTTTATCTGATTTACTTTAAAGTAGGTTAAGCTTTTTTATTTCACTGATGTACAATATGAACCAGGCATATATGAATTTTTGTAAAATTTAACGTGCTAAAAATTGTCTTTTATTTTATTTTTTATGTTATTACATAATCATAAATGAAATGATTACACCATATCTCATAATTGTTTAATTAAAAATTAACTGTATTATAATTAGAAAAAAGAATTAAAATAAATAAAAGGATTTGCATAAACAAATTTACGTATGAAAATGTCAAAAGCATACACGAGATATATAAAAACATTTGAAAAGCATTATTTACAATGTTAATATCAAAGTGGACATTATTATTTAGCTAGGAACTGCTTCATTAAAAGCTACAGTAAAAAGTTCTATCTTTTTTTGATTTTTCATGATTTTTGGATGCTTTTAAATGATTTATGGTACTGTAATATTCAGAGAATTCATCCTAAGTATAGAATAATCAAATTTTCATTGAAGAATCTTTTAGCTAATCTACCATTAACATTCAGCTGCATGCAAAGACAAATTTTCTCTCAATCCCTGAATCAAGCATATGGTTAAAGTCATACTCTTCATTTATAATTCCGTCTATTTAAGCATAAATTTTTTTGTGTAAAAAATATAAAATACCCATATATAAATCATGCTTCCAATAAAATATTAAATTTGTAATACTTAGTTCTTGAAACTGTTAAAATCTGATCAATTATTAATCGAATTTAATAACCTGATTAAAAGATTATGCAGTGAAAACACGACCTTAACAGATAATATTATAAGAGATTATAAAACATTTTAAAATTATTACAGCACCCTGAGAACATTTAAAGGTATTCTGGGTATATTTGTGTTTCACAAAAAAATTCACATCATATACACATACTTTGTTAACTCTATAACTTCAAATAAAATTCATCTTTTAATTAAAAAGTAATCTTAATGAGGATCAAAATGAAAACGCTTCAAAATTTCAAAAGGTATTAAAAATTCCACTAACTTTAGCTGTTTCTGTAACTAAAACTAAATTATTAAACTCCATTCGTTTTAGTTCTTGAATTTCTGATAGAAATTTATTCAGAATTTTCCCTAATTTGTAAATAATTGATTTTTATACTTCATATAATTTTTAAATAGTTAGTTGAACAATAGATAAGATAAAACACATGCAATTTAAGTTTGAAAGAACGTTAACAAAGGGAGTGAATATATTTCAGTTAAAAACTACTCCAAAATGAACGTAAACGTTTCACTGTTGCCTTTGATCATCTTTGCATTAAATTTACTAAATTAGCTAATACCTATAAAATGTATAATAAAGCCAGATCATTGAGATGAAAAAATGAAAAACAGAAACAATGATTTGTTTGATTGAATGGATCATTCAAACGGATAATCGGCGATTTAATCAGACCAATTATCACAGTCGAAACAAAAAGGCTGCTTTTTGGGTCGCGACAAATTGCAGACCTGACCGTTCAGGCGTGATCGTTATGCAATGATCACAATAACTCATTTCGCGATAACGCGAGTACGTACTTGCACGTGAATGGAGGCCAAACATTTGTGATCAACGCCTTTGCCATTGTTCGCCGGCGCGGGTCGCTTTTTCCTCTGCACGCTCTGACGAGACTCGTCGCACTTGAACGGCTCTAATGAAATGGTATTCTACAAAAAAAAGAGAGAGATGAAAGCGTTAAACGAATGTATCAACATTGTGGCGCGTATAAATAATGCAACGAATTTGTATGCGGCTTTAGCAATTACCAAGTTCAAATCATAAATACGGTGCAAGCGGTAGATGGCGTTGGCTTTCACTTGGGCTTTAAGACTGTTGAATTTTGCCTTTAGTACGATCGTTGTAATTTCTTTGTCATCGTCTTCTTTACAGCGAAACTGAAAATTTGGAGAGAACGTGTTATATTGAAGTAAATTCTTTTTCTCATCAACTTTACTAGAAGAATTTTTCTCATTTATTCTTTTTCCTATGTTTAATAAAGTTGTGAAATATTTGATTTGCTTTTTTCTGTACGAAATAAATCAAAATGTAAATACCTTTTTATTATTCTTATCTGGTAACATCTTCGGTATGACTCGAATGTTTAATTGTCTTGGAAGCTGTTGATATTTCGGATATGGCTCGAACCTAATGCTGTATTCGCCAACATCGCTTTTCGATGGTACTCCCATCAAAGTTGACGTACTCGAATTCCAGTACAACCATGGTAACTTTTTATTTGGCTGCAAATTAAATTAATTTTTAAAATGATAACTTAAAAATATTCCTTTATACTTCAATTTGTATATTCTTGTAAAAATAAATTATATTCGATTAAAATAAATTTCAATTTCTATGTACTCAATGTATATTCGTTGAATATAATTTAAAGTAAAATATATGGTCGTAATCTTTCGCTTTTTTATATACAAATTACATTTTCTATTTCAATAAAATATAATGAAACATTTTTCAGTCACATAAATAAAAATAAATTTCCACATACACACACACACATACATGTTAAAAGTGCAACCATATAAAGTTATTCATATTTTACTTTTACAATTTATATTTCGTTTTTACAATGCCAAATATTCGAACCTTTTCCTATTAATTTAGAACTTGCAATGTTTCATTAATTAATCTTGATCATATAATGAAATTTAAAAATTTACTTTGAATCGAACTGTGTCATCGCCCAAATGCTGATAAAGAAGATGACCAGCAGCTATGGTTAGGTTGATCGGAGCGCTGTCACGTGCGACCTTCTTCTTTTCTTTAGTTTCGAAGATGATGTCGTCGGTGACAGGAACAGGCGTGCCCGCGTCCTCAAACACCAGGTCATCCTCTGGCTGCTGCTGGATCCGTAGCGCCAGTGCCGCCAGCGGCAAAACTAGGGCTCCCAGAGTCAGAACAAGGCACTTCATCTTCGTTTGTTTCTCCCAGCGAGATGCTCGTTATCATATCATGATGCTCACAATCGCACCTGCAATGCATAAAACCCGAATTATAAACGCCAACTTTCACGATATTATGCTTTGCATAATTTCTTTGCTATTGATTTAATGCTTCAACGCTTCGCGCTTACGAAATTATAAATTTATTTTTCATCCCCATATTTCATCATATAATATTACTTTTAGTAATTATATACAACACAATTTTAGCTAACTATGAAAAACATAGAAACGATAAAACTAATAAGAATTCCGACTTTGTGTGGACATAATTTTCAAAAATCGTGACATTCGGGAGGAAATGTTTCCTCAAGATAAAATAGTTCCAAATAGATGATTTTATCTGACAAAATCAGGTGGTTGAGACATTTCATTTTTCTGTTATTTCATAAATGTTTTAACATGTCGGTCAGAAGTTCTTAAAATATATGCGAAACGAAAATAGTAAAACTATGAACGCTGCACATTAATAATAAGTTTGTTTAACATTAAGCATATCATACAACTCTGTTTGCATTGTACCTGATATAATATTCATTTTGTAAATTGGTATAACAAGGAAATGTCAATCTAAATAAGTACATAATTTAATCCAATGTAAATTAAATACAAACTGAGTATATTTCTTATATGTTAAATCAGCCAGAGCTGGCAACAGTGAAAGAAGAAGTTTTGATTTTTTTCAACCCGATAGATTTAGAGTTTGCGTTCTTTCGCTTGAGCTGTGAAATATTTGTTCAAATTTCAACTTGCGCGTCCAAACACGCCTTCTTCAGCTTTACATAATACGCCGTGCTATTATATTGGTTGATGACTTTATGTATGTCAAGAGACTCTCGAGCAAACTCTTTTCGAGCCAGGATTTCTATCGACAGAACTCAGATTTTTTCCCAGATACTCTTGTTATGATTATTGTTACTATTACTGTTATCGTTATTACAAAACACTTTTTCATTACAAAGATTATCCGTTTTTATATATATTTTTTATGAATATTTTAGAATTTCCATTTTGTTTTTCTTCCTCTTGCGTCAGAAAAATTGACTCGGATGAGTATACGAAAAATAAAGGGTTATACAACTTTCATCCATTTTCTCTTCACTGATAGAATGATCAAATATAATAGCGGCTTATGGATTCCATATATTGATATTGGACAATTTCATTTTGCCGGACTCAAGAGCATGGAAAAACAGGATCAAGCGATCACAGAGATCGAAAATTGCGCTAACCAAATTATAATAGTTATTTATACTTTTTTGACTAACCTCAATTAAATTTTAGCTTTCGATAAATTGTGTAATCAAGTGCTCTGCATCGCGGTGCATAAATATTTAATACATTTCGATAAATTTGATAACAAATGCTTTTATCAAAAGTCAGTCGACTAATTTTCTTGTTATCACCAAAATAGTTGAAAAAGGGATCGTTCATTCACCGGGATTGCATGCAATTTCATTGTTAGTGTATAAGAGGAAAAGTTGTTAAAAAAACACAAACAGAGAAAACAAATATGGAAATAAAAAAAGATTGCTTTAAACAAATGGTTGCAATCAATTGAAAATATTGACCAAAGTGTGCATGAGTTTATAATTCAAGTACGAGACGTTAGTATGCGAGTTTCAAGTCTCATAGCTGCAATTAATGCTGATGCATTAGAGTAGTTAACACCTGCGGACGAAATTATAAACGAGGCTAATGACTTCAATTAGGTTGAGTTTTATATTTTAAAGCGTTTTCACAGCTTCTGGAAAGCTCTTGAAAAAGCCTTTCCAAATTTTGTTGACATTTATTTTCGTCGTAAATTTATTTCTTCAAAACTTGGACAAAACTCGAGTGTGTAAAAATTCCCTTGGCACAAACGTCACTTAATGTCCTCGTCATTTTGAATAGCAAGAAAAATCATAATCTCTCGAAAACAAAATACATGTATATATTGGTTGGTGATATTAATTGTGGTATTAAAATGAAGGACGAATGAAAACTTGTTGAAACGGTCCGATCAGTATCCAAATTGGCTTTATCCTGAACTCGAATACATTTTGTTGGACGACAGTTATGCCAGTGTGCGACGCATACTTGAACGGCTGTCTGGGATAGGCGTTCTGTTTAGCCTATCCTGATTTATAACTACACAAACGGAAATGCGTGATTGGCGTTTTGAGAGGCTCGAATTTCCGTCGCGCCGGCCGTTTTCATCTTTCACGGTTTCCTCGTAGCCGTTGGCGCGGCTCGTTAGCTCTATGTCGATAACCTTTTTCAACGAGCAAATCAATACACGTTCACGCTGCCCAAAACACAGAAGAACGGGAAGAAACAACATTATCATAACTGTAGCAATTAACGTATTTACGTCACTGGATTTTATTTTGCACTGATTCACAGCATGTCAAAGTTCGAGTTCTAATTTCAAAATGGAATTTTAATAAAATGTGGGAGATATTAGTAAATCGTTATTTTGTAATAAATGAACTGATAAAAAATGATACGAACTTATAAAAAATGATAAAAAAGCGCAATTGTATAAGGTTTGATATGAGAATATGTATTTGAAAGAAATATGAAAAGAGTAGTTAAATTACTTTCAGTTTTGATATCGTCGCATCACGCAACACCAAGAATTTCCCTATGCGATATCTTGGCATTTAAATATGATTAGATATGAATTTCAAAGAAATGAAAATTGCGCTTGTGATTATTGTATAATTTTTTATTTACGTATATCGTTCTCAATATTCTCATCCGGATATATTGTGTTCAACTCGTCAGAAAAGTACACTTCCCGAAGACCTGATGTTGTTAATACAAATAACATAACAGTGAATTAATCGTTTGATAGGTAATGAAATTTGTCATTTACTTTGAACTCCGTGTTTGACTAACGTTTGTTATAGAGTGATAAACAAATCGGAATTCACATAAACAAAGCAGACGAATCAAAACAATAATTATCTCGATGCCAGAAGAAACGATAATCAAATTCGGTAAGTATTATTCAAATATATTTATAAATCAAAACTCTACATTCATATCTTATAAAAAGAAAGGAATTTATTTGTTTTTTCTAATTAAACTGAAAATATATACATATTTAATAACAATTAAGCATTCTAAGAATATTTAAAAACAATCATTCATCTAATTTAAATACAATTGGCTGACATTTTCTTTGGATTTGAAATTGATTTGATTAATTTTGTAAAACAAATTAATTTAATTTAATATATTATTAAATGAATTAGATAATAGATTTAATTTCGTTATAATGCACACAATGAATACAATATTTACTACAGTTAATTTATTTATACAATACTCTAAGTAGTATTTCATTAAGTTTTCTTTTCACATTTGCTTATTTGTTTCAGCTTCTACTGATGGAGTTAACATCAAAATAGAAATGGAAAGCCTTTTGAAGGAGTCAAAAAGTTGTCGATGTTGGACTTGCAACAAAGTTCTCTCGGACAAGACTGAATTCTTATCACACACGTGTACAACAATTCAATGCAAACACTGTGGAATATTTTGCCTTGATCGGAGGTTATTTCACAAACACTTGGAGAATCATTTGTGCAGGAAAATTCGAATTTGCGAGCTGTGCAGAACCAACGACAGTGCAACGGAACGCTCTCTGGCGAATCTTTTCTGCTCGGATCGTCGTGACACGAAACAAACGTACAAGTGCGACGACTGTGGAGAGCCGTTTCCAAAGATTTCAGCCGAGTCGCGGTGCTCGAGCAAAAGGGCATGCAAAATTGTTTGCCTTGCGTTACTTTTCTTCGGTCTGAACAGTTTCATTGTTTTAATTTGGCGGAATTTTAAGCTGTGGTTCTGATAGATTTACTTTAATGCGTACACTCAAATTAATGCTAACTTTTAACGTACGTTTTTATATTTAATCAAATAAAACCAACAAACTTGTTAACTCGTTGTTTCTCATTTCTTGTTCTCCTTTTTTGTACGTCTATTTCAAGAATCTCTTCAAATTTACTTTAGAGAAATAAAATAGCAAGACATTTTCCACAGAACTCACTTAAAAATGACAAAAACTACTTACGGCTCTCATTCGGTTTGCTGCAAATGAAAAACAGACATTTCTCTTAGACCAATATTTGATTTTATTTTACCGATAAATTGTATTAATGATCATTTTCGATAACATTTTTGACGATAAGACGCCTCTTGGATGCAAGGCGCATCGTCATTAAGAATTGAAACGAATAAAATCTATAACTCAGGGATTATCTATCAATAACTTAATGCTTTATACATTAACGTGGACTTTGTTCGCTGAATTCACTCAACTTCAATGCATTATTTCATTCTGCAAATAAAAAGCTTCGTTACCACAATGTGTTTTTTTACTGATAACACAGACGCAATGGGAAAAAAGTATCAGGATTGAGTGGAATTAGTTTTTATGTCAAGTTTCCCCAGCTTTTATTATTACGCATGTTTCAAATAATAAGTAACGTAAAAAATGTAATATAATAAATCAGCGAGATTTATAAACGTGCTTTATTTTCATCTGCGTCGAGTAAAAGACAAGGACAGAGTCGCCAGGTGAGATGGATCAGTGTCGCTTCTATCATTAAGTACCGTTATTTCATTCACCATTACCAAACAACATGGTCACAGTGCATATCTAGCAGCTGATCCAAGAAATAAACACCGGCTCGAGCCGTTCGAACAAAGCACGTCTTCCGGGTAAACCTTAGCACAAAAGTTACCGTAGCAACACTTTTCAAAGTCTATTATACGACCTAGCTTAGTAATTGTAGAGTAAATTGTAAAATTCATTTACTTTGCAGCAAAAATCAATCATAACTTGCGCGCAACTATCTGATTTTTATTTGACCTGCAGAAACAAAGCGAGCAAAGTTTTGTTTGCATTGAATGAGTCAAATTTATTGGTCTCTTTTGAATTAAATATTTCGGTACAGAGTTGTGGTTTATCCGCAATTGTTCTGACCAAAACCCTGCTAACCAGCCGCAATTCTCTTGTTACCCTCAGTTTGTTTCTCTACGCCGGTTATAATAAGCACTCCTATGTCCTCATGCCATTACAATGTATTATGCGAGTTATTTTTCTTCCATTGTAACGTGAGTTAAGGCGATACGTCAAGCCCAGTTTATTAAAAAGACTTGGGCGCAAAACCAAAAACACATCGTTTTTTATGAAGCAAATTTCTTATAAAATAAAAACACGCCACGTGATGTGTTTTATTTTGTTAAAAGATTTGTTTTTGGCTCGGTACGTGAAATGGTTTTTATAAATAAACTGGGCTTGGAACGTCGCTTGAAGTATATCTTGTAAGCCTATGCAGATGTTATTAATTAAAGGAAATTACGGTTATAAAAGCAAAAAAAAAAATGTTCGTCATAGAAGTGAGAAAAAGAAAATAATAAATATGAAATTGATGTTCAAATAATGTTAGAAGATAAAGAAAGAACAATTCAAATATAATTTCGTTGTTTTTGTTTTTGCCATTTTTAGAGATAAACCAAAAATGAAAAGGCTATGGTGTTTAAATATATAAAAATCTTATCTGTCGAATGAAAAAAAATATTTAATCATTTATAAGTTAGATATCTTATGTTAATGACTTTTGACAAATGTTACGAAGTTTAATTTTTTATAGCCTATGGCACTCTTGACCTGACAAAAGTTATCTTAGTGTTTATAAAATAACAATAAATTATTAAATGAAAAATAAAATACAGAAAGAAACTGATTTTATTTAAAAAAATGTTAT